>JAIUJO010000652.1:87500-107500 GCA_023846275.1 Vanilla planifolia | reverse complement strand
GAAGATGAAATAATAGAAGAAGAGGAATAAGAAGAAGAAGATGAAGAAGTGGAGGAAGAAGAAGAAAAAGAACAAGAAGAAGAAGAAAAAGAAGAAGAAGAAGAAGAGGAGGAAGAAGAAGAAGGAGATGAAGAAGAAGTAGCAAAAGAAGAAGAAATGGAAGATTAAAAAGAACAAGAAGAAGAACAAGGGGAAGAAGTAGAATAAGTAGTATAAGAAGAGGAAGAAGAAGTTTTGGAAGAAGTGGCACAATAAAGAAGAATAAAGGAAGGAGGAAGAAGTAAGAAGGAAGAAGGAAGATGGAAGGAAGAAGGTTGAAGCAAGAAGGAGGAAGAAAGAAGAAAGAAGAAAGAAGGAAGGAGAAGAAGAAGAAGAAGAAGGAAAAGAAGAAGAATAAGAAGGTGAAATAGAAAGAGAAGGAGGACAAGGAGAAGAATGAGGAGAAGAAGAAGAAGTAGAAAGATAAGGAGATGTAGAAGGATAAGGAGAAGGAGAAGGAGAAGGAGTAGTAAAAGGAGAAGGAGAAGGAAAACAATAAAGAGAAAGGGAAGAATAGGGAGGAAGAGGTGGAGAGGAAGAAGAAGAAGAAAAAGAAAAAGAAAAGGAAGAAGTAGAAGAAATAAAGTAAAAAGAAGATGACAAAGATGATGAAGAAGAAGAAAAAGAAGAAGAGGATGAAGATAAACAAGAAAAGAAGGAGAAGAAGAAGAAACAGAAGAGGAAGAAGAGGAAGAGGAAGAAGAAGGAGAAGAAGAAGTAGAAGAAGAAGAAGAAAAAGAAGAGAAAAACAAAGTAGTAGTAGTAGTAGAAAAGAAGAGGAAGAACAAAAAAGAGAAGAACAGGAAGAAGTAGAAGAATAAAAATGGAAGATGTGGAAGAAGAGGAAGAAGAAGAAGAAAATAAGGGGGAAGTAGAAGAAGAAGTAGAGGAAGAGAAAGATGGGGCAGATGAAGAAGATTAGGAAGAAGGATTAGAGATTAGGGATTAGGTTTTAGGGATTAGGTATTAAGGATTAGGATAGTGGATTATCGATTAAGGATTAGGGACTTGAGGTTATCGATTAAAGATTAAGAATTAGAGGTTAGAGATTAAAAACTTAGAGATTAGAGATTAATGATACATTAGTGATTAATGATTATGGATTAGAGATTAGGGAGAAAGAAGAAGAAAGAAGGAAGAAGAAGAAGGAAGAAAGAAGAAGGAAGAGGGAAGAAGGATGAAAAAAGAAAGGAGAAAGAAGAAGAAGAGGGGGAGGAAGAAGAAGAAGAAGAAGAGGAAGAAGCAAAAGAAGAAGAAGAAGAAGAGAGAAGAAAGAGGAATGAAGGAAGGAAGAAGAAGGAAGAAGGAAGGAGGAAGGAAGAATGAAGAAGAAAAAAGAAAGAAGAAGGTAGAATGAAGAAAGAAGAGAGAAGGAAGAAGAAGATGAAGATGAAGGAGAAGTAGAAAAAGAGGGAGGACGAGGAGAAGAGGAGTAGCGGAAGTGGATGGAGAAGGGGAAGGAGAAGGAGAGGGAGAAGGTGAAATAGATGTAGAAGGAGAGGGCAAAGGTGAAGGAGAAGGAGTAGGAGATGGAGATGGAGATGGAGAAGGAGAAGGAGAAGGACAAGAAGAAGGTGAAGATGAGGAAGAAGGAGGAGGAGGAGGAGGAGGAGGAGAAGAAGAATAATAAGAAGAAATGAAGAAGAAGAAGAGAAAGAAAAAGAGGAAGAAGATGAACAAGAAAAGAAGAAGGAAAAGAAAAAGAAGAAGAAGAAGAAGAAGAAGATGAAGAGGAAGTAGAGAAATTGGAAGAAGAAGAAGAAGAAGAAAAATAAGGAGACATAGAATAAGAAGAAGAAGAAAATGAAGAAGAATAAAAAGTGGAAGAGGAAGAAAAAGAAGAAGAAGAAGATGATGATGATGATAATGATGATGATGAAGAAGAGAAGAGAAACAAGAAGAAGAAAATTTTGGAGGAAGAAGAAGATGAAGAGGAAGAAGAATTAAAGTAGGAAGATGAGGAGGAAGAAGAATAAGAGGAAGAAGAAGAAGAGGAAGAAGAGATGGATTAGGGACTAGGGGTTAGAGATTAAGGATTATTGATTAAGAAGCGAGGGATTATAGTTTAAGGTTTAAGGAATACGAATTAAGGAAGGAAGGGTTGAAAATTAGAGATTAGGTACTAGAGATAAGGGATTAGGGATTAAGGAAAAGGGATTAGATATTTGGCATTAAGGATTAAGGATGATGGATATGCAATTAGGGATTAGTTTTAAGGGTTAGGTATTATCGATTAAGGATTAAGGAATAAGAAATAAGGATTAGGGATTAAGGATTAGGGATGAAGGGATTAATGATTAAGGATTATGGATTATGGCATAAGGGATTAGTTATTAAAGATTAAGGATTTTTGATTATGGATTATAGATTAGGCAATAGGGATTAGGGATCAAGAATTAGAGATTAGTGATAAGGGATTTAGGATTTAGTATTAGGCATTAGAAATTAGGGATTTGTGATTAAGGGATTAAGATTATTGTTAGGGGTTAATGATTAAGCATTAAAGATTAAGGATTAGTGATTAAGGATTAAAGATTAGGAATTAAGAATTAGACAATAAGGATTATAGATTATAGATTAGAGATTAGGGATTAGGGATTAGGAATTAAGTATTAGGGCTTAGGGATTAGACATTAAAGTTTAGAAAATAGAGATTAGGGATTAAAGATTAGGGATTAAAACTTAAGAATTATTTATGGATTAAGGATTAAGGGTTAGATATTAACGATTAAGGATTAAAGAATAAAGAGAAGGAAGGAGGCAGAAGAAGAAGATTGAAGAAAGTTGAAGGAAGAAGGAAAAAGAAAGAAGGGAGAAGGAAGAAGAAGAAGAGAAAGAAGAGAAAGAAGAAAAAGAAGAAGAAGATGAAAAGGAAGAAGAAGGAAAGAATGAAGAAGAAAGAAAAAAAAAGAAAGAAAAGGGGGGAAAGAAGAAGGAAGGTGGAAGGAAGAAGGAACACGAAAGAAGAAAGAATAAAGAAGGAAGAAAGAAGAAGAGGAAGAAGAAGAAGAAGAGGATGAAGGTGAAGGAAAAGGAGGACATAGAGAAGGAGGAGAAGAAGAAAGAGAAGGAGGATGAGAAGGAGAAGGAGAAGGAGAAGAAGAAGAAGATGGAGAAGTAGAAAGAAGGGTAGAAGGAGAAGGAGAAGGAGAAGTAGAAAGACAAGGAGAAGGAGAAGAAGAAGAAGTAGTAGTAATAGAAGTACTAGAAGAACAAGAAGAAATAGAAGAAAAAGAAGAAGAAGAAGAAGAAGAGAAAAAAGAAGAAAAATAAAGAAGAAGAAGAACAAGAAAAAAAACGAAGAAGAAGAATGGGAGAAGAAGAAGAAGATGAAGAAGAGGAAGAAGAAGAAGAAGAAGGAGAATAAGAAAAAGAAGGGGAAGATGAGGAGGAATAGGAAGAAAAAGAAGATGATAAGGAGGAAGAAGAAGAATTAGAGGAAGAAGAAGTGGAAGAACAAGAAAAAGAAGAGGAAGAAGAGATGGATTAGGGATAGGGATTAAGGAGGGAGGGATTAGTGATTAAGTGTTAGGGTTTAAAGATAAGGTGATAAGCACTAGGGATTATGGATTAACAATTAGGGATTAGGGTTCAAGGATTAAGGATTATAAATTAGGGTGTAGGGATTAAGAATAAGTAATAGGAATTAAAGATTATGGTTATGGATTAGGAATTAGGGATTAATGATTAGGGAATAGAGATGAGTGATTAAGGATTAAGAGATTAATTTTTAAGGATTGTAGATTAGGGATTTAGATTATGAATTAGGGATTAATTGTTAAAGATTGTTGATTAGGGATTTGTGATTTAGGATTCTGAATTTGTGATTAAAGATTTGGAATTAGTGAATCAAGATTAAGCGATTATTATTAAGATTGGGGACTAGGGATTGCCAATTTGGCATTAGGGAGGGAGAGAATGGGGATTCAAGGTTAGGTATTAGGTATTAGGGATTAAGGATTAGGGAGAGAGGGATCAGGTATTAGGCATTAGAGATTAGAGACTAAAGATTAAGGATTAGGAATTAGGGATTAGCAACTAGGGATTATTATTTTGGGATTAAGGATTATGGATTAGGGAGGCATTGTAGAATACGCAATAAGGATTAGACATTAAGGATTAAAGATCAAGGATTAGAGATTAGGGATGAAAAAAAATTAATGATTAGGGATTTGAGTATAGGGATTAAGGATTAAGAAATTAATTTTTGTTGATTAGGATTTAAGGTTAAGGATAAGAAATTAGGGAATAGGGATTAAGAATTAGAGATTAGTGAATAAGGATTTGGGATTTAGGATTAGGTATTATAGACTAGAGATTATGGATTAGAGATTAAATGATTTGGACTAGAGATTATAGATTAATGATTTTGGAATAGGGATAAGTGATTAAGGAATATGGATTAGGGATTAAGGATTAGTGATTAAAGATTAAGTATTATGGATTTTAGATCAAAGTTAAGGATTAGGAATTTGGTATTAGGGATTAGGTTTTAAGATTAGAGATTAGAGAATAGAGATTAAGGATTAAAGATTAAGAAATAGGGATTAAGGATAGATTAGTGATTAAAGATTAAGGATTAGGGATTAGAGATTACGAAAAAAGAGTGAAGGAAGAAAGAAGAAGGAAAAAGATGGAAGAAAGAAGAGAGAAGAAAAAAGAACGAAGAAGTAAGAAGGAAGAAGAAGAAGAGGAAAAGATGATGATGTAGAAGAAAAAGAAGAAGGAGAAGAAGAAGAAGTAAAAGAAGAAGTAGAAGAAGATGAAGAAGAAGTAGAAGAAGAGGATGATGAAGAGGTAGAATAAGAAGAAGAAGAAGGAGAAGAAGAAGATAGATTATCGATTAAGAAGGTGAGGCCAAGGGGTTAGAGATAAGGTATTACGAAGTGAGGATTAGGGATTAAGGATTAATAATTGAGGATTAAGGATTAGTGAATATGGTTTGGGTTTAGGGATTAGGGATTATAGATTAGGGCATAGGGACTAGGTATTAGGGATAGGGATTGGGGTTAGATTAAGGATTAAGGATTAAAAATGTAGAATTAAGGGATTAATGATTAAGTATTAGGTATTAAGGATTAGAGACTAGGGATTAAGGATTAGATATTAGAGATTAAGAAATAAAAACTCAAGGTAAGGGATTAGGGGATTCAGACTAAGGATTAAAAAGTAAGGGATTCGATTTAACAATTAAGGATTAGGAATTAGAGATTAGGGATTGGAAATTATAGATTAGGAATTAGGGACTAAGAATTGGGGGTTAGGGATTATAGATTAGGGATTAGGGATTTGAGAGGGAGGGATTAGGGATTATAGATTAGAGATTAGGAATTAAGGAGAGAGGGATTAAAGAATTGAGATTAGGGATTAAAACGAAGAAGAAGAATAAGAAGAAGAAGAGGTGGAGAAGAAGAAGAAGAGAAAGAAGAAAAGGATAAGGAAGAAGAGGAAGGAGAAGAAAAGAAAAAGAAGAAGAGGAAAAAGAAGAAGAGGAAGTAGTGATATTGGTAATAATAGTAGTATTAGAAGAAGAAGAATAGAAGGAGAAGGAGGAAAAGATCGAGGAGGAGATAGAGAAGGGGAAGGAGAAGGAGAAGCAGAAGGAGAAAGAAAAGGAAAAAGAGGAGAAGAAGATGGAGAAGGGGAAGGAGAATTAGAAGAAGAAGAAGAAGAAAAAGTACAAGGATAGGAAGAAGAAAAAGATGGTGAAGAAGAAGAAGAAGAAGAAGACTAGAAGAAGAAGAGGATGAGAAAGAAGAGGAAGAAGAAGAGGAAGAAGAAGAAAAAGAAGAAGAAGAGGAAGTAGTGGTAGTGGTAGTAGTAGTAGAAGAAGAAGAATAGAAGTAGAAGGAGAAGGAGAAGGAGGAGAAGGAGGTGGAGATAAAGAAGGAGAAGTAGAAGGAGAAAGAAAAGGAAAAATAAAAGGAGAAGAAGAAGGAGAAAGGGAAGGAGAAGGAGAAGAAGAAGAAGAAGAAGAAAAGTTAGTAGAAGGAGAAAAAGAAGGTGAAGAAGAAGAAGAAGAAGAAGATAAAGAAAAAGAGAAAGAAGGAGAGGAAGGAGAACCGAAAAAATGAAGAAGGAAGAAGGAAGAAGGATGGAAAAAGAAAGATGGAAAACAGAAAGAAGAAAGGAGGAGAAGGAGAAGGAAAAAAGAAGGAGAAAGAGGACGGGAAGGAGAAGGAGAACGAGAAGAAGTAAAATTAGAAAAAGAAGAAGTAGAAGTAAAGGAAGAACAACAAAAGGAAGAAGAAAAAGAAGAAGAAGATGAAGAGGAAGAAGAAGAAGAGGAAGATTATGAAGAAGAGGAAGAAAGATGAAGTAAAATAGAAGAAAAAGAAGAAGATGATGAAGTAGAAGAAGAACATGAAGAAGAAGAAGAAGAAGAAGAGGAGGAGGAGGAGGAAGAAAAAGAAGAAGAATAAGAAGAAGAAGTAGAAGAAGATGTAGATGTAAGAGAAGAAGAAGAACAAAAAGTAGAAGAAGAAGGAGATGAAGAAGAAGAAGAAGAAGAAAAATGAGAAGAAGAAGAAGAAGAAGAAGAGGAAGAAGTGGAAGAAGTGGTAAAAGAAGTAAAAGATGAAGAAGTGGAAGAAGAAGAAAAAGAAGAAGAGAAAAAGAAGAAGTGGATGAACAAGTAGAAGCAGAAGAAGAGGAAGAAATAGAAGAAGTAAAAGAAGAAGAAGAAGAAGAAGAAGAGGAAGGAGATGAAGAAGAAGTGGAAGAAGAATAAGAGAAAGAACAAGAAGAAGAAGAAGAGGAAGAACAAGTTGAAGAACAAGAAGAAGTGGAAGAAAAAGAAGAAGAGGCGGAGGATGAAGAAGAAGAAGAAGTCGAATAAGAGGAAGAAGAAGAAGAAGAAACATTATAGATTAATAGGCAAGGGATTAGGGATTAGGAATTAGGTATTAAGGATTGAGGATTAAGTATTAGAAAAGTAGGGATTTAGGATTATTTGTTAGGGATAAGTAATTAGGGTTAAGGTTTAGGGATTTACGATTAGAGAATAGATATTTTGAAATAAGGATTATGAATTAGAGATTAAGGATTAAAGATTAAAGATTATGGATTAATAGTTAGATTGTGGACAAGGGATTAGGAGTTCAAGATTAAGTAATTAAGTATTAGGGATTAGAGATTAGAGATTAGAGATTTGGGATTAAGGTTTTAGGACAAGTGATTAGAAATTATGGGTTAGGGATTAAGGGTTGGGGATTAGGAATAAGTGATTAGGAATTAAGAATTAAAGATTAGTGGTTAGGGATTAGGTAATACGGATTATGTATTAGGGTTTAAGGATTAGGGTTTAAGGATTAGGGATTAAGGATTAAAGATGAGCTATGGATTAAAGAATAATAATTAAGGGGTAGTTATTAGGGATTGACATTAGTGATTAGGGATTAGCGATTAAGAATTAAGGATTATAGATTATGGAGGGATGGATTAGGGATTTACATATTAGAATTAAGGAGAGCGAGATTGGGATTACTGATTACAAAATAGGTCTTGGGTTTAGGGATTATGTATTAAGGATTAGGGCATAGGGATTAGGAAAAAGGGATTAAGGAATATGGACTAAGGATTAAGGATTAGGGATTAGAATGGAGATTATTAACTAAGAATCAAGAATTAAAAAGATTAATGATTAAGTATTATGGATTAGGGATTAGAGATTAGCTATTAGGGATTATATATTAGAGATTAGGAAATAAAAATTCAAGATAAAGAATTAGGGGATTGAGATTAAGGATTATAAACTAAGGGATTTGGCATTAAATATTAGGGTTTAGAAATTAGAGATTAGGGATTGGGATTATAGATTAAGGTTTTGAGAGTCACATATTAGGACTTATGTATTAAGAATATGGGATTAGGGATTATAGATTAGGGTTTATGGATTAGACAGGGAGGGATTAAGGGTTATAGATTAGAGATTTAGAATTAGGGATAGAGGGATTAAAGACTAGGGATTGGGGATTACAAAGTATGAGAAGGATAAGAAGAAGAAGAAGAAGAGGAGGAGGATAAGGAAGAAGAGGAAGAAGAAGAAGAGTAGAAAAAGAAGAAAAAGAAGAAGGAAAGGAAGTAGTAGCTTTGGTAGTATTAGTAGAAGAAGAAGAATAATAAAAAGAGAAGATAAGGAGGAGTAGGAGGAGATTTAGAAGAAGTAGAAGGACAAGCAGAAGGAGAAAGAAAGGAAAAAGGAGAAAGAGAAGGAGAAGAAGAAGAGGAAGAGGAAGGAGAAGGGGGAGAAGAAGAAGAAGTAGAAGAAAATGCAAAAGAAGATGAAGAAAAACTTGGTGAAGAAGAACAAGAAGAAGATGAAGAATAAGAAGAAGAAGAGTAAAAAGAAGAGAAAGAAGAGGAAGAAGAAGAGAAAGAAAAAAGGAAGAAGAAGAGGAAGAATGAAGAAAAAGGAAGAAGGACAAAAAAGGAAAGATGGAAAAAGGAATGAAGAAAGGAGGAGAAGGAGAAGGAAAAAAGACAGAGAAAGAGAAAGGGAAGGAGAAGGATGGGAGAAGAAGAAGAACAAGAGGAAGAAGAAAAAGAAGAAGAAGATGAAGAGAAAGAAGAAGAAGAGGAAGAAGAGGAAAAAAGGAAGAAGACGATGAAGAAGTAAAAGAAGAAGAAGAAGAAGAAGAAGAAGAAGAAAAAGATGAAATACAAGAAGCACATGAAGAAGAAGAAGAACAAGAAGAAAAAGAAGAGGAGGAGGAAGAAGAAGAAGAAGAAGAAGAAGAAGTAGAAGAAAAAGTAGAAGAAGTTGAACAATAATAATACGGAGAAGAAGAAGAAGAAGAAGATGTAGAAGAAGAAAAAAAAAGGAGAAGAAGAAGAAGAAGAAGAAGAAGAAGTGGAAGAAGAAGAAGAAGTGGAAGAAGAAGCAGAAGAAGAAGAAGAAGAAGAAGAAGAAGAGGATGGAGAAGAAGAAATAGAAAAAGAGGTAAAAGAAGAAGGAGAAGAAGAAGATGAAGAAGAAGAAGAAGAAGAAGAGGAAGAAGAGGAAGATGAGGAAGAAGAAGAAGTGGAAGAAGAGGAAGAAGAAGAAGAAGTAGAAGAAGAAAATGAGGAAGAACAAGAAGAAGAAGAGGAAGAAGAAGGTGAAGAACAAGAAGAAGTGGGAGAAGAAGAAGAAGAAGAAGATGATGATTGGTAAGGAGAAGAAAAGGAAGAAGTCAAATAAGAAGAAAAAGAGGAAAAAAATGAAAAAGAAGAAGAAGAAGAGGAAGAAGTTATAGAAGAAGAGGAGAAAGAAGTAGTAGAAGAAGAAGAAGAGGAAGAAATATAATAGATTAATAGGCGAGTGCTTAGGGATTAGGTAATAAGGATTTAGGATTATGCATTAGAAAGGCGGGGATTCAAGATTATGGATTAAGGATTGAGGACATGAGATTAGAGATTTAAGATTAAAGATTACGAATTAAGGATTAGGAATTAAGGATTAGAGATAAGCAATTAGGGTTAAGGATTATGGATTAAGGATTAGGAAATAGGGATTTTGAAATAACAATTAAGAATTATATATGAGGGGTTAGAGATTAAGGATTAAGGATTAGGGATTAGGAATTAGTGATTGAGTAGTTAAGGAATAAGTATTGGGGATTAGAGATTAGGTATTAGGGATTAAGAATTAAGGATTTTGAAATAGGATTTAGAGATTAGAGATTTGGGATTAAGAGTTTAGGATAAATGCTTAGCGATTAAGGATTAGGCATCAAAGGTTAGGGATTAGGAATAAGAGTTTAGAGATTACGTATTATAGATTAGTGGTAAGGGATTAGGTAATAGGGATTATGGATTAGCGTTTAAAGGTTAGGGATTAATGATTAAAGATTAGTGATGGAGTAAATATTAATGATTAGAGATTAGTTATTAGGAATTAAGGATTAGGGTTTTAGCATTAAGGATTAAGGATTGGGGATTAGGGATTAAAGACTAGGGATTGGGGATTACAAGGTACGAGAAGGATAAGAAGAAGAAGAAAAAGAAGAACAAGAAAAAGAAGAAGAAGAAGAGGATAAGGAAGCAGAGGAAGAAGAAGAAGAGTAGAAAAAGAAGAAGAAAAGGAAGTAGTAGCTTTGGTAGTAGTAGTAGAAGAAGAAGAATAAAAAGAGAAGGATAAGGAGGAGGAGGAGGAGGAGGAGATTTAGAAGAAGGAGAAGGACAAGCAAAAGATGAAAGAAAGGGAAAAGGAGAAAGAGAAGGAGAAGGAGGAGAAGAAGTAGAAGAAAATATAGAAGAAGATGGAGAAAAAGTTGGTGAAGAAGAAGAAGAAGAAGATGAAGAATAAGAAGAAGAAGAGTAAAAAGAAGAGAAAGAAGAGGAAGAAGAAGAGAATGAAAAAAGGAAGAATGAAGAAAAAGGAAGAAGGACGAAAAAGGAAAGATGTAAAAAGGAAAGAAGAAAGGAGGAGAGGGAGAAGGAAAAAAGAAGGAGAAAGAGAAGAGGAAGGAGAAGGAGAGGGAGAAGAAGTAGAACGAGAAAAAGAAGAAGTAGAAGTTAAAGAAGAAGAACAAGAAGAAGAAGAAAAATAAGAGGAAGATGAAGAGAAAGAAGAAGAAGAGGAAGAAGAGGAAAAAAGGAAGAAGAAGACAAAGAAGGAAAAGAAGAAGAAGAAGAAGAAGAAGAAGAAGAAGAAAAAGGAGAAATAGAGGAAGAGCATCAAGAAGAAGAAGAAGGATAAAAAGAAGCGGAGGAAGAAGAAGAAGAAGAAGAAGTAGAAGAAAAAGAAGAAGAAGATGAACAATAATAATAAGGAGAAGAAGAAGAAGATGTAGAAGAAGAAAAAGGAGAAGGAGGAGGAGAAGAAGAAGAAGAAGAAGTAGTAGACGAAGAAGAAGAAGAAGAGAGTAAGAAGAAGCAGAAGAAGAAGAAGAAGAAAAAGAAGAAGATGGAGAAGAAGAAATAGAAAAAGAAGTAAAAGAAGAAAGAGAAGAAGAAGAAGAAGAAGAAGAAGAAGAAGAGGAAGAATAGGAAGAAGAGGAAGAAGAAGAAAAGGAAGAAGAGGAGGAAGAAGAAGAAGTAGAAGAAGAAAAAGAGGAAGAACAAGAAGAAGAAGAGGAAGAAGAAGGTGGAGAACAAGAAGAAGTGGGAGAAGAAGAAGAAGAAGAAAAAGAAGATCGGTAAGAAGAAGAAGGGGAAGAAGTCAAATAAGAAGAAAACGAGGAAAAAAATGAAGAAGAAGAAGACGAAGAAGAAGTTATAGAAGAAGAGGAAGAAATATTATAGATTAATAGACGAGTGCTTATGGATTAGGTATTAAGGATTTAGGATTATGCATTAGAAAGGCGGGGATTCAAGATTATGGATTAAGGATTGAGGACATGAGATTAGAGATTTAAGATTAAAGACTATGAATTAAGGATTAGGAATTAAGGATTAGAGATAAAAAATTAGGGTTAAGGTTTAAGGATTAAGGATTAAGGAATAGGGATTTTGAAATAACAATTAAGAATTATATATGAGGGGCTAGAGATTAAGGATTAAGGATTAAGGATTAGGAATTAGTGATTGAGTAGTTAAGGAATAAGTATTGGGGATTAGAGATTAGGTATTAGGGATTAGGTATTAGGGATTAAGGATTAAGGATTATGAAATAGGGTTTAGTAATTAGAGATTTTGGATAAGGAGTTTAGGATAAGTGATTAGAGATTAAGGATTAGGGATCAAAGGTTAGGGATTAGGAATAAGAAATTAGAGATTACGTATTCCAGATTAGTGGTTAGGATTAGCTTATAGGGATTATGGATTAGCGTCTAAAGATTAGGGATTAATGATTAAAGAATAGTGATGGAGTAAATATTAATGATTAAGGATTAGTTATTAGGGATTAAGGATTAGGGTTTTGGCATTAAGGATTAGGGATTATAGATTAGGGATTAGCGATTAAGAATTACGGATTATGGATTAGGGAGGGATGGATTAAAGATTTACATATTATAAATTAGGGAGTGTGAGATTAGGGATTATGGATTATAGATCAGGGATAAAGAAGAAGGAGAAAAAGAAGAAGAAGGAGAAGAAGAAGAAGAAGAGGAAGAAGAAGAAGAAAAAGAAGAAGAAGAGAAAGAAGAAGAGGAGGAATAAGAAAAAGAATAGGACACAGAAGAAGGGTAAGAAGAGCAAGATGAGCAAGAAGAGCAAGAAGAAGAAGAATAAGAAGAAAATATAGAAGAAGAAGAAGAAGAAGAAGATAAATTCTGAATTAGTGGATGAGGGGTTAAGGATTAGGAATTATGTATTAAGGATTGGGGATTAAGCATTAGAAAGGAAGGGATTTGGTATTATTGATTAAAGATTAAGGATTAGGGATTACAGGTTCGAGATTAAGGATTATGAATTAGGGATTAGTGATTCGAGCAAAGGTTTATGGATTAAGGAATAGTGAGTTGGGAATAGGGATTAGGAATTAAGAATTAAAGTCTAAGGATTAAAGATTAGGAATTAGAGACTAGATTAGGGATTACAAATAAGAATTAGGTATTAAGGCATTAATTATTGAGTATTAAGGATTAGGGATTAATGATTAAGCAATAAGGATTAAGGATTTGGTATTAAGGATTAGGGATTATTACTAGAGATTAGAGATTTAGGATAAGGGATTTAAGATAAGTGATTAGAGATTAGATTTTAGGGGTTAGGGATTAAAGATGATGGTTACGGATTAGGGACTAGGGATTACAGATTAACAATTTAGTATTAAAAATTAAGAATTAGGGTTTAAGCAATAAGGATTAAGGATTAGGGATTAAGGATTAAGGATTAGGGATTAAAGATTAGAGATTTGGGATTTGGCATTAGAGATTAAGGCATAGGGAGAGAAGGATTATGGATTATAAATTAGGGATTATGGATTAGCAATTAAGTCCTATGGATTAGGGATAACGAAGAAGAAGAAAGAAGAAGAAAGAAAAAGAAAAAGTAAGAAGAAAGAAGAAAAAGTAAGAAGAAAGAAGAAAGAAGAAAATGAAAGAAGAATTAAGGAAGAAGATAGAAGAAAGAATGAAGAAGGAAGGAGGAAGGAAGAAGAAAGAAGGAAGTAGAAATTAGAAAGAAGAAAGAAATAAGAGAAAAGAAAAAAGAAGAAAGGAGAAGAAGAAGTAGAAGAAGAAAGAGAAGGATAAGGAAAAGGAGGATGGGAAAAACCAGTAATAGAAGGAGAAAGAGAAGGAGAAGGACATGTAGAAGAAGAAGAAAAAGAGAAAGAAAAAGGAGAAGAAGAACAAGAGGAAGAAGTAGAAAAAGTAGAAGTAGACGAAAAAGAAGAAGAAGAAGAAGAAGAAGTAAAAGTTGAAGAAGAAGTAGAAGAAAAAGAAGAAGATGAAGTAGAAGTAAAAGGAGGAGTGGAAGAAGCAGAGGAAGAAGAAGAAGAAGAAGAAGAAGAGTAAAAGGAGTAAGAAGAAGAAATAGTAGTAGTAGTTGAAGAAGAAGAAGAAGAAGAAGAAGAAGAAGAAGATGAAGAAGAAGATGAAGAGAAGAAGAAGAAGAAGAAGAAGAAGAAGAAGAAGAAGAAAAAGAAGAAGAAGAAGTAGAAGTAAAAGGAGGAGTAAAAGGAGCAGAGGAAGAACAAGAAGTGGAAGAAGAGTAGGAGTAAGAAGAAGAAGAAGTATTAGTAGTAGTAGAAGAAGAAGAAGAAGAAGAAGATGATGAAGAAGATGAAGAGAAGAAGAAGAAGAAGAAGAAGAAGAAGGGGAAGAAGAAGAAGAAGGAGAAGAAGAAGAAGAAGAAGTTGAAGAAGAAGAAGAAGAAGGAGAAGAAGCAGAATAAGAGGAAGAACAAGACCAAGAAAAGTAAAAGAAGAAGAAGAAGAAGAAGAAGAAGGAGAAGATGGAGAAGGAGATGAAAAAGAAGAAGAGGAATAAGAATGAGAAGAAGAAAGAGAAGAGAAGAAGAAGAAGAGAAGTAGAAGTGGAAGAAGAAGAAGAGTAAAAAGAAGATGATGATGATGAAGAAGAAGAGAGGAAAAGAAGAAGAAGAAGAGGAGACGATGAAGGGGAGTAAAAAGGAGAAGAAGAGCAAAAAGAAGAAGGAGAAGAAGAGAAGTAGGAGAAGAAGATGAAGAAGAAGAATAAGAAGAAAAAGAAGAAGAGCATGAACAAGAAGGGGAAGAGGAAGAAGAAATAGAAGATGAAGAAGAGGAAGATAAAGAACAAGAGGAGGATGAATAAGAAGTACAAAAAGAAGATAGAGATGAAGAAAAAGAAGGAAAAGTAGAAGAAGAAGAAAAAGAAGAAGAAAAAAAAGGGGAAGAAGAAGAAGGAGAAGAAGAAGGAGAAGAAGAAGAGGAAGAAGAGGAAGAAGAAGAAGAAGAAGATGATGAAGAGGAAGAAGAGGAAGAGGAAGAAGAAGAAGAAGAAAAAGAAGAGCAAGAAGAAGAAGAAGAAGAAGAAGAAGACGAGGAAGTTGAGGAAGAAGAGGAAGACGAAGAAGAATAAGATGAGGAAGACAAAGAACAAGAAGAGGATGAGGAAGAAGAAGAGGAAAAAGAAAAAGAAGAAGAAGAAGAAGAAAAAGAAGAAAAAGAAGAAGAAGAAGATGAAGAAGCAGTAGAATAAGTAGAAGAGGAAGAAATTGAAGGAGATGAGGAAGAACAACTAGAAAAGTGGAAAAAGAAGAGGAAAAAGTCGAAGAAGGGGATGAAAAAGAAGAGGAAGAAAAAGAAGAGGAAGAAGAGCATTTAGAGGAGGAAAAAGAAGAAGAGGATGATGAAAAAGAAGAAAGTGAAGAGGAAGAAGATCAAGAAAAAGAAGTAGAAGAGTAAGAAGAAGAAGAAGAAGAAGAAGAAATGAAAAAGTAGTAGAAGTGGAAGAAGAAGATGAACAGGTTGAAGAAGAAGAGGAAGAGGTAGAAGAAGAAGAAAAAGAAGAAGAAGAAGAAGCAAAAGAGGAAGAAGAAGAACAATAGGAAGAAGAAGAGGAAGAAAAATTAGAAAAAGAAGAAGAAGGAGAAGTAGAAGAAGAAGAAGTAGTAGAAGAAGAAGAAGACGAAGAAGATGAAGAATAAGAAGAAGAAGAAGAAGAGGAAGATGATGAAGAAGAGGAAGAAGAGGATGAAGAGAAACAAGAAGATGAGGACGAAGAAGAAGAAGAAAAGGAAGAACAATGGGAAGAAGTAGAGGAGGAATAAGAAGTAGAAGATTATGAAACTAAAGAGGAAGAAGTGCAACAAGAAGAGGAAGAATAAGAATAGAAGGAAGAAGGAGAAGTTGGGGAAGAAGAGGAATAGAAGAAGAGGATGAAGTTGAAGAAGAAGAAGAAGTTGAAGAAGTGGAAGGAGTAGAGGAAGAAGAAGAATAAGATGAAGAAGAAGTAGAAGAAGAAGAAGAATAAAAAGAGGAGGAAGAAGAAGAAGAAGAAGAAGAAGAAGTAGAAGAAGAAGAAAAAGAAGAAGAAGAAGAAGAAGAAGAAGAAGAAGAAGAAGAATATTAAGAAGAAGAAGAAGAAGACGAAGATGTGGAAAAAGAGCAAGAAGAGGAAGAAGACGAAGATGTGGAAAAAGAGCAAGAAGAGGAAGAAGAAGAAGAAAAGGAAGAAGAAGAAGAGGAAGAAGGAGAGGAAAAGGAAGAAGAAGAAGAAGAAGGGCAAGAAAAAGAAGAGAAAAAGTGGCAGAAGAAAAGGAAGTAGAAGAATAAGATGAAGAAAGAAAAGTAATGAAAGAAGAAGAAGAAGAAGTGAAAGAAGTAGAAGAAGTAGTAGAAGAAGAAGAAGTTAATGAAGATGTAGAAGAGAAAGAAGTGGAAGAAGAAGAAGAAGAAGTAGAAGTAGAAGAAGAACAAGAAGTCAAAGAAGAAGAGGAAGAATAAAAAGAAGAAAAAGAAGAAGCAGAGGAAGATGGAGAGGTAGAAGAAGTAGCAGGAGATAATGAAAAAGAAGAAAAAGAAGAAGAAGAAGAAGAAGAAGAAAAAGAAAAAGAAGAAAAAGAAGAAGAAGAATAAGAAGAAGAGGTAGAGGAAGAAGAGAAAGAAGAAGAAGATGAAGAAGAAGGAGAAGGAGAAGAAGAAGTTAAAGAACAAGAAGAAAAAGAAGCACAAGTGGAAGAAGAAGTAGAAGAAGAAAAAGAAGAAGAAGATGATGAAGAGAAGTAGAAGAAGAAAAAGAAGGAGAAGTAGAAGAATAAGCAAAAATGGAATATGAAGAAGAAGAAGAAGATGATGATGATGAAGAAGAAGTGGTAGCAGTTGTAGAAGAAGATGATGAAGAAGAAGAATTAGAAGATGAAGAAGAAGATGATGAAGAAGAAGAAGAGGAAGTGGAAGAAAAAGAAAAATAAGAGGGAGAAGAAGAAGAAGACAAAGAAGAAGATGGAAAGGAAGGATGGAGAAGAAGAAGATGAAGTGGAGGAAGAAGAAGAAAAAGAAGAACAAGAAGAAGATGAAGAAGATGAAGAAGAAGTAGAGGAAGATGAGGAGATGAGGAGGACGTAGAAAAAGAAGTTGAGGAAGAAGAAGTAGAAGAAGAAGAGGATGAAGGAGAAGAGCAGGAAGATGAAGAAGAGGAAAAAGGAATAGTAGAGGAGGAAAAGAAGTAGTGGAAGAAGAATAAGAACAAGAAGAAGAAAGAGAAGAAGAGGAGGAGGAAGAAGAAGATAAAGTAGAAGTGGAAGAAAAAGATTAAGAAAATGAGGATGATGAGGAGAAGAGGGTGAAGAAGAAGAAGATGTGGAGGAAGAAGAAGAGGAGGAAGAAGAAGAAGAAAAAGAAGAGGAACAACGAGAGGTTGAAGTAAAACAAGAGGAAGAAGAAGAAGGGAAAGGAAAGAAAGAAGAAGAGGAATAGCGAAAGTGGAAGGAGTGGAAGAAGAAGAAGAAGAAGTTGAAGAAGGAGGAGAAGAAGAAGAGGGGGAAGAAGAAAAAGAAGAAAAAGGAGAAGATGGCAAAGAAGAAGAAGATGATGAGGAAGAAAAGGAAGAGAACAGGAAGTAGAAGATGGGAATGAAGATGAAGAAGTGGAAGATGAAATGGAGCTTGAAGAGGAAGATTTGTAAGAAGAAGTAGAAGTAGGAGAAAAAGAAGAAGAAGAAGATGAAGAATTTGAAGAAGAAGATGAAGTAGAAGAAGCCAAATGAGAAGAACAAGAAGAAGTAAAAGTAGAAGATGAAGATGAAGAAGAACAAGGAGAAGATGATGGATTATAGATTAGGGAGGGTGGGCTTAGGCATTAGGGATTAGTTATTAGAGTTTATGGATTAGAGAGTAGGGATTTAACTAATAAATATTATGGTTTAGAGATTTTTGGTTAAGGATTATGGATTAAGGATTCGGTATTAGGGATTAGGAATTAAGAATTAAGGATTAGCGATTACAAGTAGTGTTTAGGGACTAGAGATTAGGAATTAGGGAGTAGATGTTAGAGATTAAGGATTAAGGAATTAACAATTAGGGATTAAAAATTATGGATTAAAGAGTAAGGGAATAAGAATAAGGGATTCAGGGTTAAAAATTAGGGATTAAGCATTAGACATTAAAGATTAGGGATCTAGGATTAAGGATTAAAGAGTAAGGATGAGGGATTAAAAATTTAAGGATTAGGTCTTAAAGATTAAGCCATGTGGATTAGGTATTATGGATTAAGGACAAAATATTACGGATTCAGAATTGAGGACTAGAGATTAAGGATAAGAGAAGAACTAGAAGTAGTAATAAAAGAAGAAGGAGATGTAAAAGTAGTAGTAGTAGTAGAAGAAGAAGAAATAGAAGAATAAGAAGAAGGAGGAGGATAGAATAACAAGAAGAAGAAACGATTGAGGAGAAGACGAAGAAGACAAAGAAGAAGAAGAGGAGGAGGAGAAAGAAGAAGAAGAATAAGAGGAAGAAGAAGAAGAAGAAGACGAAAAAGAAGAATAAGAATAAGAAGAAGAAGATGTAGAAGAAGAAGAAAAAGAGAAGAAGAAGAAAGAGAAGAAGAAGAAAGAGAAGAAGAAGAAGTGGAAGAAAAAGAAGAGTAAAGGAGAAGAAGAAGAAGAAGAAGAAGAGATGAAAAAGAAGAAGATGAAGAAGAAGAGAAGAAGAGTAAGAAGGAGAAGAAGAAGAAGAAAGAGGAGAACAAGAAGAAGAAGAACAAGTAAATGAGGCAAAAGATGAAGAAAAAGAAGAAGATGATGATGAAAAAGTAAATATTGATGAAGAAGAAGGTGAAGAAGAAGAAGAAAAAGAAGAAAAGGAAGAAGAAAGAGAAGGAGAAGAACTAAAAGGAGGAGAAGAAGAAGAAGATGATGATGATGAAGAAGATGAAGAAGTAGAAGAAGAAGCAGAAGAAAAAGAAGAAGAAGAAGAAAAAGAAGAAGAAGAAGAATAAGAAGAAGAAGAAGTAGAAGAAGATGAACAAGATGAAGAAGATGAAGAAGTAGAAGTAGAAGAAGAAGAAGTAGAAGAAGTAGAAGAAGAAGAAGAAAAAGTAAAAGAAGGAGCATAAGATGAAGAAGAAGAGGAAGAAGAAGTAGAGGAAGAAGAAGACAAAGAAGAAGAAGTAAAAGTAGAAGAAGAAAAAGAAGAAGAAGAAGTAGAAAAAGAAGAAGGATAAAAAGAAGAAGATGATGAAGGAGAACAAAAAGAAGAAGTTGAAGTAGAAGAGGAAGAAGATGAAGAAATAGTTGTAGAAGTTGAAGAAGAAGAGTAAGAAGAACCAGAAGAAGATGTGGAAGAAGTAGAAGTTGAAGAAGAAGAAGAAGAAGAAGAAGAAGACAAAGTCGAAGAAGAAGGAGAAGAAGTAGAAGTAGAACAGGGAGAAGGAGAAGAAGAAGAAGAAGAAGAAGAGGTAACTAGAGGAGGATAAAAGGAAAAAGAAGAAGAAGTACAAGAATAAGAGAAAGAAGAAGACGAAAAGAAGAAGAAGTAGAAGAAGAAGAGAGGAAGAAAAAGAGAAGAGGAAGAAGAATAAAAGAAGAAGAAGAAAAGGAAGAAAAGAAGAAGATGACGAAGAAAATGGAATAGAAGAAGAAGTTGAGGAAGAAGAGAAACAAGAAAAAGAAGGAGATGGCAAAGAAGAAAAGGTAGAAGGGTAAGGATTTAGGAATAAGGATTAAAGAGTAGGGATGAATGTTTAGAGATTATGTCTTAAAGAGTAAATATTATAGATCAGGGATTAGGGATTAAATGTTATAGATTAGGGATTAAGTATTAAGGACTAGAGATTAGGGATTAGAGAAAAAAAGAAGTAAAAGTAGTAGAAAAAGAAGTAGAAGAAGAAGTAGTAGTAGAAGAAGAAGAAGAAATAGAAGAAGAAGAAGAAGAAGAAGAAGAAGAATATGAAGAAGATAATGAAGAAGAAGAAGAAGTAGAAGAAGAAGAAGATGATGAAGATGACGAAGAAGAAGAAGAGAAGAAGAAGAATAATAAGAAGAAGAAGGAGAAGAAAAAGAAGAAGATGATGAAGAAGAAGAAGATGTAGAAGAGGAAGAATAAGAAGAAGTTGAAGAAAAAAGAAGAAAGAGAAGATGAAGAAGAAGGAGAAGGAGGCAAAGAAGAAGAAGTGGGGGAGGAAGAAGAAGAAGAAGAAGAAGAAGAAAAAGAGAAGAAGAAGATGATGAATAAGGAGAAGAAAAAGTAGAAGTTGAAGAAAAAAGACAAAAGAGAAGATGAAGAAGAAGGAGAAGGCAAAGAAAAGGAAGTGGGGGAGGAAGAAGAAGAAGAAGAAGAAGAGAAGAAGAAGAGAAGAAGAAGAAGAAGATGAATAAGGATAAAAAGTAGAAGAAGAAAAAAAAGAGGTGAAGAAGAATAAGAAGAAAGAGAAGAACAAGAAGTGGAAGAAGAAGAAGTGTTAAGAAGAAGAAGAAGAAGAACAAAAAAAGTGAAGAAGAGAAGAAGATGGAGAAGAAGAAGAAGACAGAGAAGTAGAAGAAGACGAAGAAAAAGTAGAAGTAGAAGAAGAAGAAGAAGAAGAAGAAGCGGAAGATGTTGAAGAAGACGTGATGAAGAAGAAGACAAAGAAGTAGAAGGCAAGAAGAAGAGGAAGAATAGAAAAAAGAAGG
>JAIUJO010000652.1:77500-82500 GCA_023846275.1 Vanilla planifolia | reverse complement strand
TAGAAAGAGAAGAACAAAAAGAAGAAGAAGAAGAAGAAGTAGAAGAAGAATAAGAAAAAGCAGAAGCAGAAGAAGATGAAGAATAAAGAAGAAGAAGAAGCAGATGGAGTGGTAGAAAAAGAAGATGAAGATGTTTGAAAAGTAGAAGGAGAAGAAGAACAAGATGATGAGGAAGATGAACTAGAAGTAGTAGTAGAGGAGAAAGAAGAAGAAGTATAAGAAGAAGAAGAAGAAGAAGTAATAGAAGATGAAGAAGTAGAAGAAGAAGTAGAAGTAGTAGAAGAAAAAGAAGAAGCAGAAGAAGTAGAAAAAGAATAAGAAGAAGAATAAGAATAAGAATAAGAAGAAGAAGAAGAAGGGGAAGAAGAACCTGAAGAAGAGAAAGAAGAAGAAGAAAAGAAGGAAAAAGAATTAAAACCAGAAGAAGAAGAAGAAGACGACGAAGAAGAAGAAGAAGTAAAAGAAGAAAAAGTAGAAGAAGTTGAAGAAGAAGAAAAAGTGAAAAGTGGAGAAGAAAGAGAAGAAAAAGTAGAACAAGAAGAGGGAGAAGAAGAAGGGTAAGTTGACGAAGGAAGATAAGAAATTAGAAGAAGAAAAAGAACAGAAAGAAGAAGAGGAAACAAAAAAAACAAGAAGTGGATTGAAAAAAAGTTAACTAAAAGAAGAACAAGATGATGAAGAAGAAAAAAGAAGAAAAAAAGGGCAAGAAGAAGAAGAAGAAGAAGAAGAAATACAAGACAAAGAAGAAGAAAAGAAGTAAAAGAAGAAGAAGAACAAGAAGAACAATAGGGAAGGAGAAGAAGAAGAAGAGGAAGAAGAAGAAGAGGAAGAAGAGGTGGAAGAAGAAGAGGAAGAAAAGGAAATATAAGAAGAAGAAGAAGAAGAAGACGAAATAGAAAAAGAAGAAGAAGAAGAAGAGGAAGAAAAGGAAGAAGAAGTGAAAGAAGAAGAGGAAGAAAGAAGGAAAAGAAGAGCAAGAACAAGAAGAGGAAGAAGAACAACAGAAAGAAGGAGATGTAGAGGAAGAGAAGAAGAAGAAGAAGAAGAAGTAGAGGAAGAGGGGAAGAAGAAGAAGAAGTGGAAGAAGAAGAAGAAGACGAAGAAGAAGAAAAAGAAGTAGTAGAAGAAAGAAGAAGAGAAAGATGAAGAAGAAGAAGATGATGATGAGGAAGAAGAAGAAGAAGAAGAAGAAGAGCATTAGGAAGAAGAGGAAGGAGAGAAACAAGAAGATGAGGAGGAAGAAGAAAAAAAGAGGAAGAAGGAGGGGAAGATGAAAAGGAAGAAGAAGAAGACGAGCAAGAAGAAGGAGAAAAGGAAGAAGTGAAACAAGAAGATGATGAAGAAGAACAGGAGAAGAAAAAGAAGATGATGATGAAGAAGAAGAAGAAGAAGGAGAGGAAGAAGAGGAAGAAGAGGAAGAGAAAACATAAGAAGATGAGCAAGAAGAGGAAGAAGAAGTAGGAAAAGGGGAAAAGAAGAATTTGAAGAAATGGAACAACAGGAGGAAGAAGAAGAAGTGTAGAAAACAAGAAGAAGATGTCAAAGAAGAAGAAAAAGAAGAAAAAGAGGGGCCAAAAGAATAAGAAGATGAAGAACTAGAAGAAGAACAAGGAGAAGAGGAGAAGAAGAAGAAGACAAAGAGGATGATGAAGAAGAAGAAGAGGAAAAAAAAGCTAGAAGAAGAATAGGAAGAAGATCAAGGAGAAGAGTAAGAAGAAAAGTGAAAGAAGACGAAGAAGAAGTTGAAGAGGAAGAAGAGAAGAAGAGAAGCAAGAGGATGAAGAAGAAGAAGAAGTAGTAGATAAAGAGGAAGAAGAAGAACAAGAAGAAAAGAAAGAGAAAGAAATAAACAAGAAGAAGAAGAAATAGAAGAAGAGGAGAAGAAGAGTAAGAAGAAAAAGAGGATGAAGAAGTAGAAGTAGAAGAAAAGGAAGAAGAAGAAGTAGAAGTATAAGAAGTGGAGAGAAGAATAGCATGAAGAAGAAGAAGAAGAAAACATAAAAGAAGTAAAAGAAGATGTAGAAGAAGAGGACAAGGAAGAAGAAGAAAAAGAAAAGAAGCATAAAGAGAAGAAGAAGAAGGAGAAAAAGAAGAAGTTTTAGAAGAAGAAGAATAAGAAAAATAAGAACTTGAAGAAGAAGAAGAAGAAGTAAAAGTAGAAGTAGTAGAAGAAGAAGAAGAAGAATTAGAAGAAGAAGAAGAAGAAGAAGAAGAAGAGTAAGAATTAGAAGAAGAATAGCATGAAGAAGAAGTAGAAGTAAAAAGAGGAGGAGGAGAAGAAGAAGAAGAAGAAATAAAAGAAGAAGAAAGAAGAATGGTTAGAACAAGAGGAAAATATAGAAGAAAAGAAGAAGAGAAGGAAGAAGAGGAGAAAGAAGAAGAGGAAGAAGAAAAGAGGAAGTAGAAGAAGTAGTAATAGTAGAAGAAGAAGAAGAAGAAGAAGAAGAAGAAGAAGAAGAAGTAGAAGAAAATTAAGGAGTAGAAGAAGAAGATGAAGAAAAAGAAGAAGAAGATGAAGAAGAAGAAGAAGAAGAAGAAGAAAAGAGGAAATTGAAAAAGAAGAAGAAGAAGAAGAAAAGGAGGAAGAAGAGGACGAAGATGATGAAGAATAAGAAGAAGGGGAAGAAAGAGAAGAAGTGGAAGATGAAGAAGAAGTAGAAACAGAAGACAAGGAAGAAAGAGAAGGAGAAGAAGAAGAAGAAGGAGGAGGAGTAGAAGTAGAAGAAAAGACAGAAGAAGATTACGAAGAAGAAGAACTAGAAAAAGAATAAGAAGAAGAGGAGGAAGATGAACAAGAAGAAGATGAAGAAGAAGAGGATGAGGAAGAAGAGGAAGAAGAGGAAGAAGAGAATGACATGAAGACGAATAAGAATAAGAAGAGGTAGAAGAAGAAGAATAGAAGAAAAAGAAAAAGATGAAGAAGAAGAAAAATAAGAAGAAAATCCAAAGAAGTAGAAGAAGAAGATGATGAAGAAGGAAAGTAGAAGAAAGAAGAAAAAGAAAAGGGGAAGAAGTAGAAGTAGAAGAAGGAGAAGAAGAAGAAGAAGAAGTAAAGGAAGAAGGGGAGGAAGATGATGATGATGAAGAAGTAGAAAAAGAAGAAGAATAGGAGGAAGAAGAATTAGAAGAAGAAGATAAAGAAGATGAAGATGAAGAAATAGTAGTAGAAGAAGAACAAGTAAATTAATAAGACGAGGAGGAGGAGGAAGAACAAGGAGAAGAGGTAGCACAAGTAGAAGAAGAGGAAGATGAGGAGAAGAGGTCAATCAAGAAGAACAAGATCTGGAGGAAGAAGAAGAAGAAGAAGAGGAAAAAGAAGAAGAAAAAGAAGAGGATGAAGAAGAGGATTAAGAAGAAGAAGAGGAAGAAGAGGAAGACGAAAAAGAGAAAGTAGAAGAGGAAAAGGAGAAGATGAAGAAGAGGAAGAAAAAGAAGAAGTGGAAGAGGTGGAAGAAGAAGAAGAAGAAGCTGAAGTGGAAGAAGATGAAGAAGAAGTACAAGAAGAAGAGGAATGAGCAGAAGAAGATGAAGAAGAAGACAAACATAAGGAAGAAGAAGGGGAAGAAGAAGTAGAAGAAGTTGTGGTAGAAGAAGATGAAGAGGAAGAAGAAGAGGAATAAGAAGAAAAAGAAGAAGAAGAAGAGGAAGAAGAAGAAGAAGAAGAAGAAGAGAAAGATGTAGAAGAAGAGGAAGAAGAAGAAGAAGAAGAAGAAGGAGAAGAAGAAAAAGAAGAAGTGGAAGATGAGGAAGAAAAGGTAGAAGAAAAGGAAAAAGAAGAAGAAGAAGAAGAAGAAAAGGAAGAAGAAGAAGAAGAAAAAGAGAAGAATAAGAAGAGCAAGAAGAAGAAGAAGATTATGATGATGATGATGATGACGAAGAAGAAGAAGGGGAAGAAGAAGAAGAAGATGTAGAAGAAAGAGGAGGAGAAGAAGAAGTAGTAGTAGTAGAAGAAGAAGAAGAAGAAGAAGCAAAGGAAGGAGAAGGGAAGAAGAAGATGATGAAGAAGAAGAAGAAGTGGAAGAAGGAGAAGAGTAAAAAGAAGAAGAAGATGAAGAGGTTGAGGAAGAGAAGAAAAAAAGAAGCAAAAGAGAAGAAGAAGAAGATGAAGATGAAGAAGAAGAAGATGAAGATAAAGAAGAAGAAGAAGAAGAAGGTGAAGAAAAAGAACGAGAAGAACAAGGAGGAGAAGAAGTTGAAAAATAAGTGGAAGAGGAAGAAGAAGAAGGAGAAGAAGAAGAAGAAAAATAAGAAGAAGAAGAAGTGGAAGAAGATGATGGGGAAAGAAGAAGAAGAAAAGAAGAAGGCGAAGATAAGTGGAAGATGAAGAAGAAGAAAAGGAAGAAGAAAAAGAAGAAGAAGAATAATAAGAGGATGAAGAAGGAGAAGTAGTTGAAGAAGATTTTTAAAGAAGTAAATGAAGTAGATGAAGAAGATGATGATGATGAAGATTGTATCACAGAAGAATAAGAAGAAGAAGAAGAAACATAAGAAGTAGACGAACAAATAGAATAAGAAGAAGAAGAGGTGGAAGAAGAAGAAAAAGAAGTAGAACAAGAATTGAAAGAAGAAGAAAAGAAGAAGAAGATGAAGAAGAAGAAGAAGAACAAAAAGAAAAAGAAGAAGAAGAAGAAGTGGAAGAGGAGGAGGAAGAAGAAGAAGAGGAGGAGGTTTAAGAAGAAAAGAAGAAGAAGAAGAGGGAGAGGAAGAGGAAGAAGAAGAAGAGAATGCAGAAGAAGTAGGAGAAAAGAAAGATGAGGAGGAGAAGAAGAAGAGGAAGAAGATCATGTGCTAGAAGACGAAGAAGTGGAAGAAGAAGGGGATGAAGAAGAAGAAGAAGAAAAGGAATTAGAAGAAGAAGAGGAACAAGAAGTAGAGGAAGAAGAAGAAGAGGAGGAAGAAGAGGAAAAAGAGGAAGAAGAAGAAGTAGAAGAAGTAGAAAAGGAAGAAAGAGAAGAAAAAAAAGAAGAAAAAGAAGAAAAAGAAGAAGAAGAAATAGGAGT
>JAIUJO010000652.1:70000-72500 GCA_023846275.1 Vanilla planifolia | reverse complement strand
GAGCAAAAGAAGAAGATTAAGAATAAGAATAAGAAGAGGAAAAAAAAGAAGAAGATGAAATAGGAGAAGAAGAAGAAGAAGAAGATGATGATGATGAAGGAGAAGGAGAAGAAGAAGAATAGGAAGAAGAAGTGGAAAAAGTAGAATAAGAGAAAGAAGAAGAGGAAGAAGAAAAGGATGAAGAAGAAGAAGAAGAAGAAGAAGAAAAAGAAAAAGAGAAGAAGTAGAAGAAGAAGATGATTAAGAAGAAGAAGTGAAAGAAGAAGAAGAAAAAGAAGAGGAAGAAGAAGAGCAAGAAGAAGTGGAAAAGAGTAGAAGAAGAGGAACAAGAAGAAGAAGAAGAAGAAGACAGAGGTGAGGAAGAAGAAGAGGAGGAAGAAGAAGAAGAACAAATAGATGAGGAAGAATAAGAATAAGAAAAAGAAGAAGAAAAAGAGGAAGTAGTAGTAGTAGAAGAAGAAGTAGAGGAAGAAGAAGAATGGGAAGAAAAGGAAGAAGAGGAAGAAAAAGAAAAAAATTACAAGAAGAATAAGAAGAAGAAGAATTAGAGGAAAAAGAGGATGAAGAAGAAGAAAAAGAAGAGGAAGTGGATGAAGAAGAAGAAGAAGAAGAAGAAGAGGATTATGAAGTAGAAGAATAAGAATAAGAAGGAGATGAGTAAGAAGAAGAAGGAGAAGAAGGTAATGAACTAAAAGAAGAAAAAAGGAAAATGATTAGAAAAAGGAGTAGAAGAAGTGGAAAAATGAAGAAGAAAAAGAAGAAGCAAAACAATCAGGAGAGTAGTAGTAGAAGAAGGAGAAGAAAAAGAAGAAGATATAGAAGTAAAAGACGAAGAAGGAGAAGAAGATGAAAAAGAAGAAATAAAAAGGGAAGAAGAAGAAGAAGAAGAAAGAGAAGAAGAAGAAGAAGAAGAAGAAAGAGAAGAAGAAGAAGAAGAAGAAGAGTAAGAAGAAAAAGAATATGAAGAAGAAGAAGAAAAGGAAGACGAAGAGAAAGAAGAACAAGAAGAAGAAGAAGAGGAAAAAGAAGAAGAAGAAGAAGAAGAAGAAGAAGAAGAAGAAGAAGATGAAGAAGAAGTAGAAGAAGAAGAATAAGAAAAGTTGAAGGAGAAGAAGAAGAAGAAGAGAAAGAGGAAGTAGAAGTAGAAGAAGAAGAGGAAGAGGCAGAAGAAGAAGAAGAAGAGGAGGAAGGTGAGGAAGAATGGGAGACAGAAGAAGAAAAAGGTGATGAACAAGAATAAGAAGTGGTAGAAGAAGAAAAGGAAGAAGTAGTAGATGTAGAAGAAGAAGAAGAAGAGAGGGATTTGGGGTAAAGAGTTAGGGATTTGGGATTAAGGAATAAGGATTTTGGAAGGTAGGATTAGGGTTAGGGATAAGACAATATCGATTAAAGATTAGGATGGGAAGGATTAAGGATTAGGTATTAGGGATTAAGGTTTTGAGATTAGGGAATTGAGAGTTAGGAATTAGGGATTAAGGATTTGAGATTGAGGGGTAGGAACTAGGTAACAAGTAGTAAGTATTAGGGATTTAGAATTAGTGATTAACAATTTTTTATTACGGATTAGGGATTAAGATTTAACGATTAATTATCAAGGATTAGGGATTAGAGATTTATGATTAGAGATTTATGATTAGAGAATAGGGATTAGGGATAAGGGATTAGTGATTAGAGATTAGGCATGTTGGATTTATAAATAGAGATTAAGGATCACGATTAAGATTATAAAATATGGATTAGAGTTTAGGGATTAGGGATTAGAGATTAGGGATTGAAGATAATTGATTAAAGATTAGGGATTCAGTATTCGAAATTAGTGTTTAGGGATTAGATATTAAGGATTAAATATTAAGAATTAAAGATTAGGGATTAAAGATTAAGGATGGATTAGAAATTAAGGATTAGGGATTAGAGTGATGGAAGGAGGAAAAAGAAGGAAGGAAGAAGGAAGAACAAAGAAACATTAAGAAGAAGAAGAGGAAGAATAAAGAAGAAAGAAGGAAGAAGGAAACAAGGAAGAAAGAGGAAAGTAGAAAGAAGAAAGAAGAAAGAAGAAGAAGAAGAAGAAGAAGAGGAAGACAGAGAAGAAAAAGGAGTGTGAGGAGAACGAAGAGGAGGAGGAGGAGAAGGAGAAAAAGAAGGAATAGAGAAGGTGAAGGAGATGGAGGAGAAGGAGAAGGAGGTGTACAAGATGGAGAAGGAGAATGAGAAGGAGAAAGAGAAAGATTAGGAGAAGGAGAAGAAGAAGTTGAAGAAGGAGAAGAACAAGAAGAAGAAGATGACGAAGAAGAAGAAGAAGAAATAGAAGAAGAAGACGAAGAAGGGGAAGAAGAAGAGGAAGAAGAAGAAGAAGTAGAAAAAAAGAGGAAGAAAAAGAATATGAAAAGAAGGAGAAAAAGAAGAAGAAGAAGAGGAAGAAGAACAAGAGGAAGAGGAAGAAGAAGATGATGAAGAAAAGATAAAGAAGAAGAAGAAAAAGAAGAAAAGAAAGAAGAGGAAG
>JAIUJO010000652.1:30000-60000 GCA_023846275.1 Vanilla planifolia | reverse complement strand
TTATGGATTATGAATTAAGGATTAGGGATTAGGTATTATTGATTATGTATTAGGGGTTAGAGTTTAACAATTAGAGATTAGGGATTAGCGGTTAAGGATTAAATATTAAGGATTAGAGATTAGGGTTGGATTAGTAATTAAGGATTATAGATTATAGATTAAGAATTAAACATTAAAGAGAAGGAAGAAGGATGAAGGAAGAAAGAAGAAGAAGAAGAAGAGTAACAAGAAGAGGAAAAAGAACAATAAGACTAGGAAGTATAAAGATGAAGGAAGAAGGAAGAAGGAAGAAGGAAAAAGGAAGGAAGAAGGAAGGAGGGAGGAAGAAGGAGGAATGAAGAAGAAAGATGAAAGAAGAATGAGGAAAGAAGGAAGAAGAAAGAAGAATAAGGAAAGAAGAAAGAAGAAAGAAGGAATAATGAAGAAGAAGAAGAAGGAGAAGGATTAGGAGGAGGAGGAGTAGAAAGAGAAGGAGATGGAGAAGGTGATCAAGAAGGAGAAGGAGAAATAGTTGGAGAAGCAGGAGAAAGACAAAGAGAAGAAGAAGAAGAAGAAATCAAGGAAGAAGAAGAAGACGTAAAAGAAGAAGAAGAAGAGAATAGGTTAAAGAAGAGGAATAAGGATAACAAGAAAAGAAGAAGAAAGAGAAGAACAAGAAGTGGAAGAAGAAGAAGAAGGAGATGAAAAAACAAGAAAGAACAAGAGGAAGAAGAAAAAAACGATGAATAGGAAGAAGTAGAAGAAGAGAAAGATGAGGAAGATAAGGAAGAAGAAGAAGAAGAGGAAGAAGAAAAGAAAGAACAAGAGGATGTAGAAGAGGAAGAAAAAGAAGAAGAGGTAGAAGAGTTGAATTTGGGATTATGGATTAGGTGTTAGACAGTATGGATTAAGGAATGAAGGTTTAGGGACTTGGTATTAGGCGATATAGATTAAAGATTAGGGAGAGAGGGATTAGGGATTTGGGGGTTAGCTATTATGGATTTGGGTTTAGGGGTTATGGATTTAGGATCAAAAATTAAGGACTAAGAATAAGTAATAGGGATTAGGGATTAGGGATTAAGGATGAAGAGATTAAAATTTAGGAGATTAATTATTAAGGATTAAAGATTAGCGATTTGGGATTTAAGATTAAGGATTAAGTATTAGGGAATAGGGATGAGAGATTAGAGATTAGGGATGTAGAATTTAGGGTTAAAGATTAGATATTAGAGATTATTGATTATAGATTAAGGGATTTTGATAAGCATTAAAGATTAAGGATTAGGGATTAAGGGTTTAGGATTAGTCTTTATGGATTAGGGATTAATGATTAGTGATTAGAGAAGGGATCATTGATTATAGATTAGGTATTATAGATTAGTGATTAGAGATTAAGGCTTAGTTACTAGAGATTAGAGCTTATGGGTTAGAGATTAGGGATTGAAGATTAAGGATTGGAGATTTGTGATGGATTAGTGATTAGAGATTAAGGATTAAGGATTAAGGATTAAGGATTAGGGATTAGGGGGAAGGAAGAAGGTAGAAGAAAGAATGAAGAAGGAAGAAATAAGAAGAAGAAGAGGAAGTAGAAGTGGAAAAAGAATAAGAAGGAGAAGAAAAAGAAGAGGAAGAATAAAGAAGAAAGAAGGAAGAAAGAAGAAGGAAGAAGGAACAAGGAAGAAGGAATAAGGAAGGAAGAAGGAAGAAAAATGAAGAAAAAAGAAAGAAGATACAAGAAAAGAGAAAAAAGAAAAAGAAATAAGAAAGAAGAAAGGAGAAAGAAGAAAGAAGAAAGAAGGAAGAAGAAGGAGAAGAAGAAGGAGAACAAGGAGGAGAAGGAGGATGGGGTGAATTAGGATTAGAAGGAGAAGGACATGGAGGTGGAGAAAGGGAATGAGAAGGGGGAATAATTAGGAGATAAAGAGAAGGAAAAGGAGAAAGACAAAGAGAAGGAGAGGAAGAAGGAGAAGGAGAAGAAGAAGAAAAAGAGGACGAAGAAGAAGAAGAACAAGAAGAAGAAGAAGAAGAAGCAGACGGAGAAGAAGAAGCAGAAGAAGAAGAGGAACTAGAAGAACAAGAAAAGGAGTAGAAAATGAAAAAGAAGAAGAAGAGGAAAAAGAATAATGAGAGGAAGAAGAATAAGAAGAATAAGAATAAGAGAAAGATGATGGAGAAGAAGAAGATGAAGAAGAAGAAGAAGTAGAAGAAGAAGAAGAAGAACACAAAATGAAGAAGTGGAAGAAGAAAACAAAGAAGAAGAAAAGGTAGAAGCAGTAGTAGTAGAAGAAGAAGAAGAAGAAGAAGAAGAATTTGAGGAAGATGAGAAACAAGAGGAAGAAGAAGAGGAAGAAGAAGGGAATGAGGAAGAAGAAGAAGAAGAGGAGGAAGAAGAAGAAGAAGAGGAAGAAGAAGAGGAAGAAAAAGAAGAAGAAAAGGAAGAAGAGATGTATTAGGGATTATAAGATTAGGAGTTAGGGATTAGAGATTACGGATTAAGGGGGGAGGGAATAGGGATTAGGGAATATAGATTACAAATTTGGGATTGTGGGATTAGGGATTAGAGATTAGGTATTATGGATTAGAGATTAAGGATTAATAAGGGAGGGATTAGGTATTAGGCTTTAGAGATTAAGGATTAGATATTATGGATTAAGTAATAAGAAGTAGGGTTCAAGGTTTAAGGATTAGGGATGAAGGGATTAATGATTAAAGATTAGGGATTAAAGATTAAGGATTAAGGGATTAAATATTAAAGATTAGGGATTTAGAGATTAGTGATTAAGGATTTTTTATTAATATTAGGTATTAAAGATTAAGGATTTAAGATTAGTGATTAAGATATTTGTATTTGGACTAGGGATTAAAGATTAGACATTAGGGATTTAGGATTAAAGATTAGTGACTAGAGATTAGAGATTAAGAATTAAAGATTTTGGATTATGGATTAGGGATTAGGGATTGATGATTTAGGATTAAGGATTAGAGATTATGGATTAAAGATTAAGCATTTGGAATTAAGAAGAAACAAAAAGAAGAAGACAAGAAAGAAGAAAAGGATAAAGAAGAAGGAGAAAAACAATAGGAAGAAGAAGAGGAAAAATAAAGAAGAAAGTTGAAAAAAGAAAGAAGAACAAAGAAAAAATGAGAAAGAAGGAAGAAGAAAGAAGGATGGATGAATGAAGAAGGCAGAAGGAAGAACAAAGAAGAAAAAAGAAAGAAGAAAGATGAAAGAACTAAAAGAAGAAAAAGAAGAAGACAAAGAAGAAGAAGAAGAAAGAGCAGGTGAAAGAAGGCGACAAGAAGAGGGAGGAGAAGAAGGAGAAGGTGATGGAGACAGAGAAGGAGAAGGAGAAGAAGTAGAGTAGAAGTAGAAGAAGAAGAAGAAGAAAAAGAAGATGAGGAAGAAGAAGAAGAAGATGAAGAAGAAGATGAAGAATATTAAGGAGAAGAAGGAGAAGATGAAGAAGAAGTAGGGGAAGAGGAAGAAGAAGAAGATGATGAAGAAGAGTTGAAAATGGAGAAGATGATGAAGAAGATGGAGCAGAAAAAGAAGAAGAGGAAAAGGAAGAAGGAGAAGAGCAAGAAGAAGAAGAAGAAGTAGGAGAAGAAGAAGAAGAAAACGAAGAAGAAGTGGAAGAAAAAGAAGAAGAATAAGTAGAAGAGGAAGAATAAGAAGAAGAAGAAGAAGAGCAAGAAGAAGAAGAAGAAGAAGAAAGAAGAAGAAAGAAGAAAGAAGAAAGAAGAAGGAAGAAAGAAGATGGAAGTAGGAATAAAGAAGAAGGAAGAAGGAAGAAGAAAAAAGGATGGAGGAAGAAGGAATATAGAAGAAGGAAAAGGAAAGAACTTGAGGAAGAAGAAGAAGAAGATGATAGAGATGAAGAAGAGAAACAGGAGTAGGAAGTGAAAGAGGTAGTAGAAGATGAAAAGGAAGAAGAATGGGTAGATGAAGAAGAAGAAGAAGAAGAAGAAGAAGAAGAAAAATAAATGGAAGAAGAAGTAGAGAAGAAGAAGAAGAAGAGGAAGTAGAGGAATAAGAAGGAAGAGAAGAAGAAGAAGAAGAAGGGGTAGAAGAAAAAGAAGAAAAAGAGAAACAAGAAGAAGAAGAAGAAGAAGGACAAGAAGAGGAAGAGGAAGAAGAAGAAGAAGAAGAAGAGCAATTGGCAGAAGTAGAAGAGGAAGATGAGGAAGAAGTGGAAGAAGAATAAGAAGTAGATGAGGAAGATGTAGAAGAAGAAGAGGAAAAGGAGGAGAAGAAGAAGAAGATAGATTATGGATTAGTGAGTGAGGGCTTAGGGATTAGAAATTAGGTATTAAGGATTAGAGACTAGGGATTAGGGAGGGAGTGATTTGGGGTTATTGATTTGGGATTTAGGATTAGGGATTAGAAATAAGGGATTTTGGATTACGGGTTATGAATTAAAGATTAGGGATTAGAGATTAGGTTTTGGGTTTAGGGGTTAGAGATTAGTAAATAAAGATTTTGGAGTAGGGTTTAAGAATTAAGGATAAGGATTAAGGATTATGGATTAAGGTTTATGGATTAGGGATTAAGATATATTGATTAAGGGATTAATGATTAAATATTATGGATTAAGGATTAGGGATTAGAGATAAAGGATTAGGGATTAGAGATTATGAATTAGGGTATAGGGGTTAGAGATTAACAAATAGGGATTTTGGAGAAGCGATTAAGAATTAGGGATAAGGATTAAGGTTTATGGATTAGGGATTAAGATATATGGTTTAAGGAATTAAGATATATTTATTAAGAGATTAATGATTAAATATTATGGACTAAGGATTAGGCATTAGAGATAAAGGATTAGGGATTAGAGATTATGAGTTAGGGTATAGGGGTTAGAGATTTTGGATTAATAGTTTTGGAAAAATCATTAGAGATTAAGGATTAAGGTTTTGGGTTTAGGGGTTAGAGATTAGCAAATAGGGATTTTGGAGTAGGGATTAAGAATTAGGGATAAGGATTAATGTTAAGGATTAAGGTTTATGGATTAGGGATTAAGATATATTGATTAAATGGTTAATGATTAAATATTATGGATTAAGGATTAGGGATTAGAGATAAAGGATTAAGGAATAGAGGTTATGAATTAGGGTATATGGGTTAGAGATTTTGGATTAATAGTTTTGGAAAAAAGATTAAAGATCAAGGATTAGGGATTAGGGATTAAGAATTAGAGATTAGGGATTAGGGATTAAGAATTAGAGATTAGGGATTAGGTATTAAGGATTAGTAATAAAAGATTAGGCATTAGGGATTATGGATTAAGGTTTAAGGATTTGCATGGATTAAAGATTAAGGATTAGGGGTTAGTTGTTAGATATTAGCAATTAGGGATTTCAAATTTGAGATTAGGGATTAGAGATTAGGTATTAGGGATTAAGGATAAGGGAGGGAGGGATTAGAGATTATAATTAAAAATTAATAATTAGGTTGAGTGGGATTATGGATTAGTGTTTTGGGATAAGGAAGAAGAAGGAGAAGATGAAGAAGGAGAAGGAGAAGAAGAAGAAGAAAAGGAAAGAAAGAAGAAGAAAGAAAGAAGAAGAAAAAAAGAAGAGGAAAGGAGAAGGAAAAAGAAGAAAGATGAAGAAAGAAGAAGCAAGAAGAAAGAAGAAAGAATAACAAGAAAGAAGAAAGAAGAAAAATGAAGAAAAGAAAGAAGAAAGAAGGAAGAAGGAAGAAGGAAAAAAGAAGCAAGAAGGAAGAAGGAAGAAGGAAGAACATAGTAGGAAGAAGAAATAAGAAAGAAGAAAGAAAAAAAAAGAAGAAAGAAGAAAAAGAAGTAGTTGTAGAAGAAGAATAAGAAGGGGAAGAAGAAGAAGAAGAGAAACTGTAGTAAGAAGAAGAAGAAGAGGAAGAAAAAGAAGGAGAGGAAGAAGAGGAAGAATAACAAGAAGAAGATGAGGAGGAAGAAGAAGATGAGCAATAAGATGATGAAGAAGAAGAAGAAGAGAAGAAGAAGAAGACGAAGAAGAAGAAGAAGAAGAAGAAGAAGAACAAGAAGAAGTAGAAAATAAGGACTAACAGTAGGAAGAAGTAGAAGAAGTACAAAGAAGGAAAGGAGAAGAAGAAAAAAAAGGAAAAGAAGAAGAAGTAAAAAAAGGAGGGAAAGAAGAAGAAGAAGAAGGTGAAGATGAAGAAGAGGAAGAAAAAGAAGAAGAAGAGCAAGAAGAAGAAGAAGAAGAAAAAGATACAGAAGAGAAAGACAAAGAAGAAGAAGAAGAAGCAAAAGAAGAAGGCAAGGACAAAGAGGAAGAAGAGGAAGAAGAAGAAGGAGTTGTTGAGGAAGAAGAAGTGGAAGAGAAAGAAGAAGAAGAAGAAGAAAAGAAGCGGTAGAAGAAGAGGAAGAAGAAGAAAAAGAAGAGTTAGAAGAAGAAGAAGAAGAAGAAGAAGTAGAAGAGGAAGAATTGCAAGAAAAAGAGGAAGAAGAAGAAGAGAAAGAAGAGGAGGAAGAAGAGAAAGAAGAAGAAAAATTAGAAGAAGTAGTAGAAAAAGAAGCAAAAGAACAAGAAAAGAAGAAGTAGGACTTGAAAAGGAAGAACAAGATGGGGAAGATGGAGAAGTAGAAGAAGAAGAATTATTAGTAGTAGTACTAGAAAAAAGAAAAAGAGAAGAAGAAGAAGAAGATGATGATGAAGTAAAAGAAGATGACGAAGAGGATAGGGAAGAAAAAGAAGTAGAAGAAGAAGAACAACAAGAAAAATATGAGTAAAAGGAAGAAGAAGATGAGGAAGAAGGGGAAGAAGAGGAGGTAAAAGAACAAGACATAAAAAGGAAGAAGAAGATGAAGGAGAAGAAGAAGAAGAAGAAGAAGGAGACAGAGAAGTAGAAGAACAATAAGTAGTAGTAGTAGTAGAAGAAGATGAAGAAGATGAAGGAGTAGTAGTAATAGAAGATAAGGAAGATGAAGAAGAAGAATATGATGATGAAGAAGGAGAAGGAGGAGAAGAAGAAGAAGAAGAAGAAGAGGAGGAAGAAGAAGAAGTAGAAAAATGAGAAGAAGGAGGAGAAGAATAAGAAAAAAAAGACGAAGAAAAAGATGAAGAAGAAGAAGAAAAAGAAGAGGAAGAAGAAGGAGAGGAAAATGACAACAAGAAAGGAATAGGAAGGGGAAGAAGCTAAAGGAGTAGTAGAAGAAGAACAACAAGAAGAAGATGATGAAGAAGAGGAAGAAGAGGAAGAAGAAGAAAAGGAAGGAAGAGGAGAAGAAGAAGAAAAGGTAGAAGAAGAAGAAGTAGAAGTAGAAGTAGAAGAAGAAGATGACGATGAAGAGGAGGAAGAAAAAGAAGAAGAAGATGAATAATAGAAAGAAGGAAGAGAAGAAGAAGATGAAGAAGAGGAATAAGAAGAAGAAGAAGACAAGGAAGATGAGGAAGAAGAGGAATAAGAAGATGTAGAAGATGAGGGAGAAGAAGAAGAGGAAGAGGTGGAAGAAGAAGATAAAGAGGAGGAGGAAGAAGAAGGGGAAGAAGAAGAAGAGGGACAAGAAGAAGAGGAAGATCAAGAGAGAGAAGAGGTAGAGAAAGTAGAGGAGGAAAAAGAGGAAGAAGAAAACTAAGAATGGAGCAAAAAGAAGAAGAAGAAGAAGAGAATAAAGAAGAAGAAGAAGAGGAGCAAGAAAAGGAAGAAGAAGAATTAGAAATAAAAGAAGAAGAAGAAGAGGAAGGGGAAGAAGAAGTCGAGCAAGAAGAAGAAGAAGAAGAAGAAGAAGAAGAAGAGGAAGAGGAATAAGAAGAAGAAGAAGAAGAAGAGGAAGAAGAAGAATAAGAAGAAGAAAAAGTGGAAGAAGAGGCGGATGAAGTAGGGGATGAAGGAGTGTAATAGGAAGAAGAAGAAGAAGGAGAAGATGATAAAGATGAAGAGGAAGAAGTGGAAGAGGTAGAGGAAGAAGAGGAACAAGAGGAAGAAGAAAAAGATGAAGTAGAAGTAGTAGAAGAAGAAGAAGAAGAAAAGGAAGAAAAAGAAGAAGTAGAAGAAGAACAACAAGAAGAAGAGGAAGGAGAAGTAAAAGAAAAAGATGAAGATGAAGAAGAAGAAGAAGAATTGCAAAAAGAAGAAGTAGAAATGAAGTAGAAGATAAAGTAAAGGAAGAAAAAGAAGATGAAGAGGAAGAATAAGGAGAAGTAGAAGATGAAGAAGAAGAATAGGAAGAAGAAGTAGTAGTAGTAGAAGAAGTAGTAGAAGAAGTAGAATAAGAAGAAAAAGAACAAAAATTAGAAAAAGAAGTAGAAATAAAGTAGAAGATATTGTAAAGGAAGAAGATGAATAAGAAGAAGAAGGAGAACGAGAAGTAGAAGGGGACGAAGAAGAAGAAGAAGAAGAAGAAGAAGAAGAAGAAGTTGAAAAAGAAGTAAAAGGAAAAGAAGTCAAAGAAGAAAAAGAAGAAGAAGGAGATGAAGAAGAAGTAGAAAGAGAAGAGGGAGAAAAAGAAGTAGAAGAAGATGCAGTTTTAGAAGGAGGAGAAGAAGAAGAAGAAGAAGAATAAAATGAAAAGAAGGAAAAGAAGAAGAGAAGAAGAAGAAGATGATGATGATGAAGGAGGAGGAGAAGAAGATGACGAAGAAGAATCAAAAGAAGAAGAGGAAGAAGAAGTAGGGAAAGAAGAAGAAGAAGAATAAATGGAAGAAGAAGTGGAAGACGAAGAAGAAGATGAGGAAGAAAAGAAGAAGAAGAAGAAGAACAACAACAACAACAAGAAGAGGGAGAAGAACAAGAAGAAGAAGATTAAAAAGAAGAAGAAGATGAAGATGATGAGGAAGAAGAAGAATGAGAAGAAGAAAAAGAAGAAGAAGTAGAAGAAGAAGTGGAACAAGAAGATAAGGAAGTAGAAGAAGAAGAAGAAGAAGAGGACAATGTGAAAGAAGGGGAGGAAGAAGAAGAAGTAGAGGTAGAAGAAGAAGAAAAAGAAGAAGAAGAAGAGGAAGAAGAAAGGTGCTGGATTAGAGCTCAAAGATTAAGGATTAGGGATTAGAGATTATAGATTAAGCACAAGGGATTAGTGATTAGTAATTGGGGATAATGGATTAGAAAAGAACAAGAAGAAGAATAAGAATAAGAATAAGAATAAGAAGAAGGAGGAAAAGAAGTAAAAGAAGTAGAAAATAAAGATGTAGAATGAAAAGATGGAGAACAACAAGCAGTAGTAGTAGTAAAAGAAGATGAAGAAGTAGGAGGAGAAGAAAAAGAGATAGTAGAAGAAGAAGAAAGAGAATAAGAAGAAGAAGAAAAAGAAGAACAAGAATGAGAAGAAGAAGAAGAAAAGGAAGTAGAAAAAGAAGACAGAGGAGAAGATGAAAACGATGTAGAAGAAGACAAAGAAGAAGAAGAGATTGAAGAAGAAGAAGATGAAGAAGAAAAGAACAAGAAGATGAAGAAGAAGGAGAAGAAGAAGAAGAAGTAGGAGGAGGAGGAGAGGAGAAGAAGAAAAAGAAGAAGAAGAAGAATATGAAGAAGTAGAGGAAGAAGAAGAAGAAAAGATGAAGAAGAAGAAGAAGAAGAAGGAGATGATGAAGAAGAAGAAGAGGAGGAAGAGGAAGATGAAGAAAAATAAGAAGAAAAAGAAGGAGAGAAAGAAGAAGAGGAAGAAGAAGAAGAAGAAGAAGAAGAAGAATTAGAAGAAGAAGAAGAAGAAGAGGAGGAGGAGGAGGAAGAAGAAGAAAAGGAAGGAGGAGAAGAAGAAGAATACGAAAAGGAAGAAGAAGTAGAAGCAAAAACAAAAGAACAAGAAGAAGAAGATGATGAAGGGGAGGAAGAAGAAGAAGAGGAAGAGAAAGAAGAAAAAGAAGAAGAAGAAGAAGAGGAAGAAGAAGAAGAAGAAGAAGAAGAAGAAGACAAGGAAGATGAGGAAGAAGAGGAATAAGAAGATATAGAAGCTAAGGGAGAAGAAGAAGAGGAGAATGAAGAAAAAGAGGAAGAAGAGGAGAATGAAGAAAAAGAGGAAGAAGAGTAGGAAGAAGAAGAAGAAGAAGAAAAAGAAGACGATAAAGAAGAAGAGGAAGTAGAAGAACAAGAAGAGAAGTAAGAAGAAGAAGAAAAGGAGGAAGAAGAAGAGGAAAAAAGAAGATGATGAAGAATAAGAGGACTATGAAATAGAAGAAGAGGAAGAAGAAGAAGAAGAAGAAGAAGGAGAATAAGGGGAAAAAGAAGAAGAAGAAGACGAAGAAGAACAAGAGGAAGAAAAAGAAGGAGAAGAGGAAGATGAAGAAGAAGAAAAAAAAAGGAAGATAAGGAAGAAGAGGAGAAAGAAGAAGAAGAAGATGAGAAAGAAGGAGAAGAAGAAGGGAAAGATGAAGAAGAACAAGAAGACATGGAAGAAAAAGAAGTAGTAGAAGAAGAAGAAGAAGAAAGAGAAAAGGAAGATGAGGAAGAAGAGGAGAAAGAAGAAGAAGATGATGAGGAAGATGGAAATGAAGAAGGAAAAGATGATGAAGAAAAGAAGAAGTGGAAGAAAAAGAGGAAGAAGAAGAAGAAGGGGAAGGAGAAGAAGAAGATGGAGAAGAAGTAAAAAAAAGAAGGGGAAGAAGTAAAAGTAGTAGTAGTAAAAGAAGAAGAAGAAGAAGTAGAAGAGGAGGAACAACAAGAAGAGGAAGAAGAAGAAAAAGAAGACAAGGAAGAAGAAGAATAATAATAATAAGAAGAAGAAAAGGAAAGAGAACAAGAACATGGAGAGGAAGAAAAACAACAACAACAACTCAAAGAAGAAGAAGAAGAAAAAGAGGAAGGAGAAGAAGTAGAAGAAGAAGAGAGAGGGGAAGAAGAAGAAGAGGAACAAAAATAAGAAGGGGGAAAAGAAGAAACAAAAGAAGACGAAGAAGAAGTAGCAGTAGAATAAGAAGTGGAAGAAGAAAAGGAAGAAGAAGAAGAAGGAGAGAAAGAGGAGCATGAAGAAGAAGAAGAGGAAGAATAAGAAGAAGACAGAGAGGGAGACGAGGAAGAAGAGGATAAATAAGAAGAGGAAGATGAGGAGGAAGAAGTAGATGGGCAATAAGAAGAAGAAGAAGAATAAGAAGTTGAAAAGGAACTAGAAAAAGAGAAAAATAAGGTCTAATAGGAGGAAGAAGTAAAAGAAGAACAAAAAGGGAAAGGAGAAGAAGAAAAAGAAGGAAATGAAGATGAAGAAGTAAAAGAAGGAAGGAAAGAAGAAGAAGAAGAAGAAGCAGGAGAAGAAGAAGAACAGTAAGAAGAAGAAGAAGAAGAAGAAGAAGACGATGATGAAGAAGTAGGAGGAGAAGAAGAAGAAGAAAAAGAAGAAGTAGAAAAAGAAGAAAAAGAAGAAAAAGAGAGGAAGAAGAAGAAGAAGAAGACGAGAATGAAGAAGAAAGGAATAGGAAGGGGAAGAAACAGAAGAAGAAGAAGAAAAAGATGAAGAAGAAGAAGAAGAAGAAGAGGAGAAGAAGATGAAGAAGAAGAAGAGGTAGAAGAAGAAAAGTAAGGAGGAGAAGAAGAAGAAAGGGAAGAAGAAGCAGAAGCAGTAGAAGAACAAGAAAGAAGAAAAAGAAGGTAAGGAAGAAAAAGAAGAAAAAGAAGGTGAGGAAGAAAAAGAAGAAGAACAGAAAGAAGAAAAATAAGATAATGAAGAAGAGGAAGAAGTAGAAGAAAAAGAAGATAAGGAAGTTGAGGAATAAGAGGAATAAGGAGATGTAGAAGATGAGGGAGAAGAAGAAGAGGAAAAGGAAGAAAAAGAAGAAGAAGAATAGGAGGAAGAAGAAGTGGAAGAGGAAAAAGAAGAACAAGTAAAAGAGGAAGACTAAGAGAGAGAAATAATAGAGAAAGTAGAGTAGGAAGAACTGAAAGAAGAAGATGAAGAAAAAGGAGAAGAAGAACAAAAAGAAGTAGAGCAAAAAGAAGAAGTGGAAGAAGAAGAAGAAGAGAATAAAGAAAAAGAAGAAGAGGAGCAAGAAGAGGAACAAGAAGAAGAAGTAGAAATAAAAGAAGAAGAAGAAGAAGAAGGAGGAGGAGGAGGAGAAGAGGAAAAAGATGAATAATAATAATAAGTAGAAGAAGACGAAGAAGAAAAATAGAAGGGGAAGAAGAAGTGGCGTAAAGGGAGAAGAAGAAAAGGAAGAGGAAGAAGAAGAGGAAGTAGAAAAAGAAGAAGAAAATGAAGATGAAGTAGAAGAAGAAGAAGAAAAAGAGGAAGAAGAAAGGGATGAAGAAGTGGATGAAGATGGAGAGAAATAGGAAGAAGAAGATGGAGAAGATGAAGAAGATGAAAAGGAAGAAGAGGTTGGGGAAGAACAAGAAGAAGAAGAGGACGAAGAGAAATGAGAGGAAGAAGAAATTAATGAAGTAGAAGAAGAAGAAGAAGAAGAACAAGAACAAGAACAAGAAAAGAAAGAAAAGGAAGAAGTAGACGAAGAAAGGGAAGAAGTAGAAGAAGAACAACAAGTGGAAGAGGAAGAAGAAGTACAAGAAAAAGAAGAAGCAGAAGAAGAAGAATTAGAAGATGAAGAAGAAGTTGAAATGAAGTAGAAGAAAGAGTAGAGGAAGAAGAAGAAGAAGAAGGAGAACAAGAATAATAATAATAATAATAATAATAAGTAGTAGTAGTAGTAGAAGAAGTAGAAGAAGAAGAAGTAGAAATGAAGTAGAAAATAAAGTAGAGGAAGAAGAAGAAGATGAAGAAGAGGAAGGAGAAGAAGAAGAAGAAGAAGAAGAAGAATATGAAGAAGTAGAAGAGGAGGAAGAAGAAGAAGTAGAAGAACATATAAGAGAAGAAGTAGTAGAAGAAGAAGAAGTAAAAGGAGAAGCAAGAGAAGTAGGATATGAAGAAGAAGTTGAAGGCAAAGCGGGAGAACAAGAACATGAAGAAGAAGAAGTCTTAGAAGGAGGAGCAGAAGAAGAAGAAGAAGTAGAAGAAGAAAAAAGAAAAAGAAGAAGTTGAAGAGGAAGAGGAAGAAGAAGAAGAAGAGGAAGAAAAAGAGAAAAAGAAGATGAAGAAGAAGAAGAAGAAAAAGATGAAGACATACAAGAAGAAGAAGAGAAGAAGAAGAATAAGAAGAAGAAGATAAGAAGAAGAAGAAAAAGATGAAGGATGAGGAGAAGAAGATGACGAAGAAGAAGAAAAAGAAGAAGAAGAAGAACAAGAACAAGAAGGGGAAGAAGAAGTTGAACAAGAAAAAGAGGAAGAAGAAGTAGAAGAAGAAGAAGAAGAGGAAGAAGAAGAAGAAGAAAGACAAGAAGAAGAAGAAGAGGGAGAAGAAGAAGAAGAAGATGAAAAAGAAGAAGAAGATGAAGACGATGAGGAAGAAGAAGAATTTTAAGATGATGATGATGAAGAAGAAGAAGAAAAAGAAGTGGAACAAGAAGAAGAAGAAGAAAAAGAAGAAGAAGAAGAAGAAGAAGTGGATGAAGTGGAAGAAGAGGAGGGAGAAGAAGAAGTAGTGGTAGAAATAGAAGATGAAGAAGAAGATGAAAAAGAAGAAGTGCAAGAAGAAGATTAAGTAGAAGAAGAAGAAGATGGAGCAGTAGAAAAAGAAGAAATAGAAGAAGTAGATAGATTATTGATTAGGGAGTGTGGGCTTATGGATTCAAGATTATGTATTAGGGATTGGGGTTTAGTGATTTGGGAGGTTTGGATTAGGGATTAGCAATTAGAGATTAAGGATTAGAGATTAAGGATTAGGTTTTAAGGATTAGGGATTAGAAATTAGGAATTACGTGGGATTGAAGATTAGCGATTACAGATTGAAGATTAACAGATTAGGGATTGGAGATTAAGGATAAGAAACAATAGATTTGGGATTAAAGAATTAATAATTAAGAATTAGGGATAAATGAATTGAGATTAAGGATTAGGAGTTGGGGATTTAGGATTAGAGATTAGAAATTAGGTGTTCATGATAAAGGATTAAAAATAAGGGATTTTTTATTAGGGAGTATGGGATTAGGTCTAAAAGATTAAGGATTAAGGATCAGAGATTATAGACTAAGCACAGGGATTAGGGATTAGTGATTTGCAATAAGGGATTAGAAAAGAACAACAAGAAGAAGAAGAAGAAGGAGAAAAAGACGAAGTAAAAGAAGTAGAAGACGAAGACGTAAAAGGAAAAGAAGTAGAAGAAGAAGAACAAGAAGAAGCAGGAGAAGTAGAAGAAGTAGAAGAACAAAGAGAATAAGAAGAAGATGAAGAAGATGAAGATTAAGAAGAAGAAACGAAGTAGAAGAAGAAGAAGATAGAGGAGAAGATAAGGAAGAAGAAGAAGAAGAAGACAAAGAACGAGAAGAGGTCGAAGTAGAACAAAAAGAAGAAGAAGAAGAAGGAGAAAAAGAAGAGTAGAAGAAGAAGAACAAAGAAGAAGAATAATAAGAAGAAGAAGAAGGAAAGAAGAAGAAGAAGAAGAAGAAGAAGATGAAGAAGTAGAAGAAAAAAAGAAGAAGAACAGAGGAACAAAAAGAAAAAGAAGAAGAAGAAGAAGGAAAAGAAAAAGAAGAAGAGGAAGGAGAAGAAGAAGTAGAAGAGGAAGACGAAGAAAAAGAAGAATAAGAGAAAGAGGCAGAAGAGGAAGAAGAAAAGGAAGAAGATGAGTAAGAAGAAGAAAAGGAAGAAAAAGAAGAACAAGAGGAAAAAAGAAGATGAAGAAGAAGATGAATAAGAAGAAGACAATGAAGAAGAAGAAGAAGAAGAAGAAGAACAGGAAAGAGAAGAAGTAGAAGAAGAACAGAGAGGAGAAGAAGAAGAGGAGAAAGAAAAAGAACAAGAAGAGGGAAAAGAAGAAAAAGAGGAAGATGAAAAAGCAGTAGTAGAATAAGAATAAGAAGAAGAAGAGGAAAAAGGAGAAGAAGAAGTCGAAGTAAAAGAAGGAGAAAAGGTAGAACAAGGAGAAGAAGAAGGGGAAGAGGTAGAAGAAGGAGAACAAGAAGGAGAAGAAGAAGAAAAGAAAGAAGAAGAAGAAGATGAAGAAGATGATGAAGAAGTGGAAGAAGAATGGCATAAGAAGAAGAAGAAGATGAAGCAGAAGATGATGAAGAAAAAGAAGAGGAAGAAGAAGAAGTGGAAGAAAAAGAGGAAGAAAAATAAAAATATGAAGAAGAAGAAGAAGAAGAAAAAGAAGAAAACGAGGAAGAAGAAGAGGTGAAAGAAGAACAAGAAGAAGATGATGAAGATGAAGACGAAGAAGAAGAGGAAGATGAAGAAGAGGAAGAAGAAGAAGAAGAAGAAGAAAAAGAGGAAGAAGAAGAAAAAAGGAAGAAGAAGAAGAAGATGAAGAGGAAGAAGAAAAAGAAGAAGCAGAAGAAGCAGTAGAAGAAGAAAAACATGAGGAAGATGAGTATGAAGTAGATGAAAAAGAAGATGGTGAGGAAGAAGAGCTAGAAGAAGAAGAACAACAAGTAGAAGAAGAAGAGGAAGAGGACAAAGAAGGGGAAGAAGAAGAAAAGGAAGAAAAGAAAGATGAAGAGGAAGAATAATAATAATAACAATAACAACAATAATAATTATTATTGTTATAAAGATAACAAGAAGAAGAAGAATAAAAAGGTGGAGGAGAAGAAGAGGAAGAAGAAGAAAGAGAAGAAGAAAAATTTGAAGAAGTAGAAGAAGAAGAGGAAGAAGAAGAAGAAGAAGAAGAAGTATAAGAAAAAAACAAGAATTGATGGAAGAGAAAGAAGATGATAAAAAAGAAGAATAATAAGAAGAAGAACAAGAAGAGGAAGAAAAAGAAGAAGAAGAAGAAGAAGAAGAACACGTACAAGAAAAAAACAAGAATTGATGGAAGAGAAAGAGGATGATAAAAAGGTGTAAGAAGATAAAGAAAAGAAGAAGAAGAAGATAAAAGAAGATGAATAAGAAGAGGAAGAAGAAGTAGAAGAGAAAGAAGAAGAAGAAGATGAAGAAGAAGAATGAGAAAAAGAAGAAAAAGAAGTAGAAGAAGAAGAAGACAGAGGAGAAGTGAGAAAGAAGAAGAAGAAGATGACAAAGAAGAAGAAGAGGTCAAAGAAGAAGAAGAAGAAGACTAGAAGAAGAATGAAGAAGAAGAAGAATAAGAATAATAAGAAGAAGAAGAAGAAGGAAAGAAGAAGAAGAAGAAGAAGAAGAAGAACATGAAGAAAAGAGGAAGAAGAAGAAGAAGGAAAAGAAAAAGAAGAGGAAGGAGAAGATGATGAAGAAGAGGAAGAAGAAGAAAAAGAAGAATAAGAGAAAGAAGAGGAAGAAGAAAAAAAGAAGATGAGGAAGAAGAACAACATGTAGAGTAGGAGCAAGAAGAAGAAGAAAAGGAAGAAAAAGAAGAAGAAGAGGAATAAAGAAGACGAAGAAGACGATGAAGAAGAAGAAGAAGTCTATGAAAAAGAAGAAAAAGAAGAATAGGAAGGAGAAGAAGTAGAAAAAGAAGAGAGAGGAGAAGAAGAAGAGGAGGAAGAAAAAAAACAAGAAGAGGGAAAAGAAGAAAAAGAGGAAGACGAAGAAGGAAAAGTAGTAGTAGTAGAATAAGATGAAGAAGACGAAGAAGAAGAAGAAGGAGAAGAAGGAGAAGAAGAAGAAGGAGAAGAGGAGGAAGAAGAAGAAGAAGAAGAAGAGGAAGAAGAAGAAGAAGAGGAAGAAGATGAGAAAGAAGATGAAAAAGAAGAAGAAGAGGAAGTGGAAGAAAAAGAAGAAAAAAAATAACAATATGAAGAAGAAGAAGAAGAAAAAGAAGAAAAGGGGGGAAGAAGATGATGTAAAAGAAGAACAAGAAGAAGATGAAGAAGAAGAAGAAAAAGTAGAAGAAGAAGAGGAAGCGAAAGAAGAAGAAGACGAGGAGGAGGAAGAAGAAGAAGAAGAAGAAAAAGAGGAAGAAGAAAAAAAAAGAAGAAGAAGATGAAGAGGAAGAAGAAGAAGAAGAAGAAGACGAAGCAGAATAAGTAGAAGAAGAAGAAAAACATGAGGAAGATGAGGAAGAAGTAGATCAAAAAGAAGAAGAAGGTGAGGAAGAAGAGGTAGAAGGTGAAGAAGAAGTGGAAGAAGAAGAAATGGAAGAAAAGAAAGGCAAAGAGGAAGAAGAAGAAGAGGAAGAATAATAATAATAACAATAATAATAATAATTATTATTGTAATAAACATAACAAGAAGAAGAATAATAAAAGGGAGGAGAAGAAGAAGAGGAAGAAGAGGAAAAAGAAGAAGAACAATTTGAAGAAGTAGAAGAAGAAGAAACAGAATAAGAAGAGGAAGAAGAAGGAGAAGAAGAAGAAGAAGAACAAGAAGAAAATCAAGAAATGAAGGAAGTGATAGAAGATGATAAAAAAGAAGAAGGACAAGAAGAGGAGGAAAAGAAGGAGAAGAAGAAGAACAAGTGTAAGAAGAAGAAGAAACAAAGAAGAAGAATACAAAATAAGATGAATACTAAGTGGAAGAAGAAGTAGAAGATGAAAAAGAAGAAAAAGAGGAAAAGTTAGAGGAAGTTAAGGAAGAAGAGGGAGAAGAGCAAGAAGAAGATAAGGAAGGAGAAGAAGGAGAGGAAGATGAACAAGAAGAAGAAGAAGTGGAAGAAGAGGAAGAAGGAGATGTAGAAGAGGAAGAAGAGCATGTAGAAGAAGAAAAGGAGGAAGAAAATAAGAAGTGTAAAATAATAATTATAATAACAATAATGATAAAAATATTAATAATAAGAAAAAGAAGAAGAAGAGGAAGAAGAAAAAGAAGAACTATTAGAAGAAGAAGAACAAGAGTAAAGAGAAGTAGAAGAAGAATGAGAGGAAGATGACGAAGAAGGGGAAGTAGAGGCACAAGAAGATGAGGATGAAGTAGTACAAGAAGAGAAAGAAGGTGAAGAAGAAACAGAAGAAGAAGAAGAGGAAGAAGATGAAGAAGAGGAAGAAGAAGAGGTAGAGGAGCAAGAAGAAGAGGATGAAGAAGAAGAGGTAGAAGAAGAAGAATAGGAGGAGGAAGAAGAAGAAGAAGAATAACAAGAAGAAGAAGTAGAAGAGGAAGAAGAAAAAAAAGAAAAAGAAGCAGATGAAGAAGAAGAAGATGTTGACAAAGAAAAATTAGAAGAACAAGAAGGAGAAGAAGGATGCCAAGAGTAAGAAGTGGAAGAAGGAGAAGTAGAACAAGAGGAAGGAGAAAAAGTGGAAGACGATGAAAAGAATAAGAAGGTGAATAAGAAGAAGTGGGAAAACAAGAACAAGAGAAGGAGGAAGAAGAAGAAGCAGAAGTAGGAGAAGAAGAAGCAGAAGAAGAAGAAAAAGAAGTAGAAGAAGTAGAAGAGGAAAAAGAAGAAGAAGAAGAAGAAGGGGAAGAAGAAGAAGAAGAAAATGAAGAAGAAGAAGAGGAAGAAGAAGTTGAAGAAAAATAAGAAAAGGATTAAAAAGAAGGCAAAGTGACAGTAGAAGAAAGAGAAGAAGAAGAGGAAGAAGAAGAAGAAGAGGAAGATGAGGAAGAAGAAGAACATGATGATGATAACGTAAGAGGAGAAGAAGAAGAGGAAGAGGAAGAAGAAGAAGAAGAACACGAGGAGGATAAAGAAGAGGAAAATGAAGAAGTGAAAGATGAGGATGAAGAAGAGTAGGACGAGGAAGAGGAGGAAGAAGAGAAAGCACATAAAGAAGAATAATTAGAAGAAAAATAAGAAGAAAAAGAACAAGTACATTGAGAAGAAGAAGAAGAAGATGAGAAGAAGCAGAATAAAAAGAAGAAGAAGAAGAAGAAGAAGAAGAAGAAGAAGAGGAGGAAGATGAAGACCTAGAAGAAGAAGAACAATTGCAAGAAGAAGAATATGAAGAAGAAGAAGGAGAGGAAGAAGAAGAAGAAGAAGAAGAAGAAGAAGAAAAATAAAAAGAAGAAGAAGAAGAGGAGGAAGAAGAAGAAGGAGAATTTGAAGAAGTAGAAGAAGAAGAAGAAGAAGATGGAGAACAAGAGGAGAAGGAAGAAGAAGAATAAGAAGAGGACAACAAAGAATAAGAAGAAGAAGGAGAACAGTGGAATAAGAAGGAGAGGAAGGTGAGGAAGTAGAAGAAGAAGATGACGATGATGATGAAGAAGAGGAAGATGAAGAGGAAAAAAAGAAGAAGGAGAAGAAGAAAAAGACGAAAAAGAAGACGAAGAAAAACAAGAAGAAGAAGAAGCAAAAGAAGAAAAAGAGGAAGAAGCAAAAGTTGAAGATAAAGAATAAGAGGAAGAAGAAGTCAAAGAAGAAGAAGAAGTGGAAGAATAAGAAGAAGAATAAGTAGAAGACAAAAAAAAGTTGAAGAAAACAAAGAAGAAGAAGCAGATGTAAAAGAAAAAGAAGACAAACAAGAAGAGGAAGAAGAAGGAGAAGAAGAAGAAGAAAAAGGAGGAGGAGAAGAAGGAGAAGAAGAAGGAGAAGAAGTAGAAGAAGAAGAAAAAGAGGAAGAAGAAGAAGAAGAAGAAGAAAAGGAGGATGAAGAAGAAGATGGAGAAGAAGAAGAAGATAAAGAAGTAGATAATGATAAACATGTAGAAATAAAAGAAGATGACGACGAAGAAGAAGAAGAACAAGAAGAAGAAAGAGAAAAAGAAGAAGAAGAAGAAGGAGAAGAGGAGAAGGAAGAAGAAGAGGAAGAAGTAGTAGTAGTAGAAGAAGAAGAAAAAGAAGAAGTAGATGAAGAATAGGAAGAAGAAGATGGAGGAGGAGGAGGAGAAGAAGAAGTAGAGGAAAAAGAGGGCCAAGATTAAGGACAAGAAGCAAAAGAAGATGAAGAAGTCAAAGAAGGAGGAGAGAAGAAGAGGAAGAAGAGGAAGAAGAACCAAAAGAAGAAGAAGAAGAAGAAGAAGACGAAGAAGAAGAGGAGGGAGAGGAAAAAAAGAGATGAAGAAGAATAAGAAGTGGAAGAAGAAGAAGACAGAGAAGAAAAAGAAGAAGAAGAAGGAGAAGATGAAGAAGAAGAAGAAGAAGAAGTATAACAAGAAGAAGTAGAAGAAGAACAAGAAGAAGAAGAAGAAGAAGAAGAAGAGGAAGAAGGAGAAGGAGAAGGAGAAGAAGAGGAAGAAGAAGAGGAGGAAGGAGAATAAGAGGAAGAATAAGAAGAAAAGGTAGAAGAGTTGAAGTGGGTGAAGAAGAAGAAGCAGATTAGACGAAAGGAGAAGAAGAAGAGGAAGAAGAAAAGGTAGTAGTAGATGAAAAAGAAGTAGAGGATGATGAAGAACTAGAAGAAGAAGAAGAAGGAGAAAAAGAAGAAGATGATGAAGAAGAAAAAGAAGGAGAAAATGAAGAAGAAAAAGAAGAAGAATAGGAAGAAGGGGAAGAAGAAGAAGAAGAAGAAGAAGAACAGGAAGGTAAGTAGAAGATGAAGAAGGAGAAAAAGAAGAATAAGAAGAAGAATAAGAAGTAGAAGAAGAAGAGGAAGAAGAAGAGGAAGAAGTAGAAGAAGAAGAAGAGAAAGAAGAAGAAGAGGTAGAAAGGGATGAAGAAGTGGAAGAAGAAAAAGAAGAAGAGCTAGCAGATGATGAAGAAGAAGAAGAAGAAGAAGATGATGATGACGATGAAGGATAAGAAGGAGAAGAAGAAGTGGAAGAGGAAGAGCAAAAAGAAGAAGAACAAGAAGAAGAAAAGGAAGAAGTGAAAAATAAGAAGAAGAAAAAGATGAAGAGGAAGAAGAAGAAGAAGAAGAAGATGATGATGATGATGATGATGAAGGAGAATAAGAAAAAGTAAAGGAAGAAAAAGAAGTAGAAGTAGATTTAGAAGAAGAAGAAGAAGTAGAAGGAAAATGACAAAATCAAGAAGAAGAAGTGAAAGGAGTAGAAGAAGAAGAAGTAGGAGAAGAAGAAGAGGAAGAAAAATAAATGGAAAATGAAGAAGAAGAAGAAGATGAAGAAAATAAGAACAAAAGGAAGAAGTAATAGAAGAAACTGTAAAAGGTGAGGAAGAAAAAGAAGAAAGAGAAGGAGAAGAGGAAGATGAAGAAGAAGTAGGAGTAAAAGATGAGGAAGAAGAGGAAAAGAGGATGAAGATAGGGATGAAGGAGAAGAAGAACTGGATGCAAAAGAAGAAGGGGAAGAAGTGGAAGAAGAAGAGGAGGAAGAAGAAGTAGATGTAGAAGACGAAGAAGAATAAGAAGAAGAAGAAGAAGAAGAAGAAGAAGAAGAAGAAGAAGAAGAAGAAGAATAAGAAGAAGAAGAAGAAGAAGAAGAAGAAGAAGAAGGTGGGGGAGAAGAAGTTGTAGAAGAATAAGAAGAAAAGGTGGAAGAAGAAGAAAAAGAAGAATATGAAGAAGAAGAAGATGTAGATGAAGAAGAAGAAGAAGAGGAGGAGGACAACAAAGAAGAAAAAGAACAAGCTGAATAATAATAATAATAGTAATAATAATAATAATTATAAGTAGTAGTGGAAAAAGAAGAAGATGAAGTAGTAGAATAATAAGAAGAAGAAGAAGATTAAGAAGGAGAAGCAGGAGTTGAATAAGAAGAATAAGGAGAAGGAGAAGTAGAAGAGGAAGAAGAAGAAGAAGAAGAGAAAGGAGGAGGAGGAGGAGGAGAAAAAGAAGAAGAAAAAGAAGGAGAAGAAGAATAGAAAGTAGAAGGAGAAGGAGAGGAAAATGATGAAGAACAAGAAGTAGAATAATAATAACAATAATAATAATAATAATAAAAACAAGAAGAAGAAGATGGAGAAGGAGAAGATTTGGAAGAACATGAAGAAGTAGAAGAACAAAAAGGGGAAGAAGGCGAAGAAGAAGAAGAAGAAGTAGAAGAACAAGAAGAAGAAGAAGAAAGAGCAAAAGAAGAAGAAGAAGAAGATGAAGAAGAAGAGGAGGAAGAAGAAGAACGAGAATTTGAAGAAGTAGAAGAAGAAGAAGAAGAAGATGGAGAACAAGAGGAGAAGGTAGAAGAAGAATAAGAAGAGGACAACAAAGAAGAAGAAAGAGAAGGAGAATAGTGGAATAAGAAGGAGAAGAAGGTGAGGAAGTAGAAGAAGAAGATGAGATGATGTTGAAGAAGAGGAAGATGAAGAGGAAAAAAAGAAGAAGGAGAAGAAGAAAAAGACGAAAAAGAAGACGAAGAAAAACAAGAGGAAGAAGAAGCAAAAGAAGAAAAAGAAGAAGAAGCAAAAGTTGAAGATAAAGAATAAGAGGAAGAAGAAGAAGTCGAACAAGAAGGAGAAGTGGAAGAATAAGAAGAAGAATAAGTAGAAGACAAAAAAAAGTTGAAGATGAAGTTGAAGAAGAAAACAAAGAAGAAGAAGCAGATGTAAAAGAAAAAGAAGACAAACAACAAGAAGAGGAAGAAGGAGAAGAAGGAGAAGAAAAAGGAGGAGGAGAAGAAGGAGAAGAAGAAGGAGAAGAAGCAGAAGAAGAAGAAAAAGAAGAAGAAGAAGAAGAAGAAGAAGAACAAGAAGAGGAGGAAGAAGAGGAAGATGGAGAAGAAGAAGAAGAAGATAAAGAAGTAGATAATGATAAACGTGTAGAAATAGAAGAAGATGACGAAGAAGAAGAAGAAGAACAAGAAGAAGAAAGAGAAGAAGAAGAAGAAGAAGAAGGAGAAGAGGAGAAGGAAGAAGAAGAGGAAGAAGTAGTAGTAGTAGAAGAAGAAGAAAAAGAACAAGTAGATGAAGAATAGGAAGAAGAAGATGGAGGAGGAGGAGGAGAAGAAGAAGTAGAGGAAAAAGAGGGCCAAGATTAAGAACAAGAAGCAAAAGAAGATGAAGAAGTCAAAGAAGGAGGAGAGAAGAAGTGGAAGAAGAGGAAGAAGAATCAAAAGAAGAAGAAGAAGAAGAAGAAGAAGAAGAAGAGGAAACAAAGAGATGAAGAAGAATAAGAAGTGCAAGAAGAAGAAGATGGAGAAGAAAAAGAAGAAGAAGAAGAAGAAGATGAAGAAGAAGAGGAAGAAGTATAACAAGAAGAAGTGGAAGAAGAACTAGAAGAAGAAGAAGAAGAAGAAGAGGAAGAAGGACAAGGAGAAGGAGAAGAAGAGCAAGAAGAAGAGGAGGAAGGAGAATAAGAGGAAGAATAAGAAGAAAAGGTAGAGAGGTGAAGTGGGTGAAGATGAAGAAGCAGATTAGATGGAAGGAGAGGAAGAAGAGGAAGAAGAAGAAGGAGAAGATGAAGAAGAAAAGGTAGTAGTAGATGAAAAAGAAGAAGTAGAGGATGATGAAGAAGAAGGAGAAAAAGAGGAAGATGATGAAGAAGAAAAAGAAAGAGAAAATGAAGACGAAAAAGAAGAAGAATAGGAAGAAGGGGAAGAAGAAGAAGAAGAAGAAGAAGAAGAAGAACAGGAAGGGAAGTAGAAGATGAAGAAGGAGAAAAAGAAGAATAAGAAGTAGAAGAAGAAGAAGAAGAAGAGGAAGAAGAAGAGGAAGAAGTAGAAGAAGAAGAAGAGAAAGAAGAAGAAGAGGTAGAAAAGGATGAAGAAGTGGAAGAAGAAAAAGAAGAAGAGCTAGCAGAAGAAGAAGAAGAAGATGATGACGATGAAGGATAAGAAGGAGAAGAAGAAGTGGAAGAGCAAGAGCAAAAAGAAGAAGAACAAGAAGAAGAAAAAGAAGAAGTGAAGAATAAGAAGAAGAAGAAAAAGATGAAGAGGAAGAAGAAGAAGAAGAAGAAGAAGAAGAAAAAGAAGAAGTGAAGAATAATAAGAAGAAGAAAAAGATGAAGAGGAAGAAGAAGAAGAAGAAGAAGAAGAAGATGATGATGATGATGAAGGAGAAGAAGAAAAAGTAAAGGAAGAAAAAGAAGTAGAAGTAGAATTAGAAGAAGAAGAAGTAGAAGGAAAATGACAAAATCAAGAAGAAGAAGTGAAAGGAGTAGAAGAAGAAGAAGTAGGAGAAGAAGAAGTAGAACAAGAAGAAGAAGAGGAAGAAAAATAAATGGAATGTGAAGAAGAAGAAGAAGATGAAGAAAATAAGAACAAAAGGAAGAAGTAATAGAAGAAAATGTAAAAGGTGAGGAAGAAAATGAAGAAAGAGAAGGAGAAGAGGAAGATGAAGAAGAAGTAGGAGTAGAAGATGATGAAGAAGAGAAAAAGAGTATGAAGATAGGGATGAAGGAGAAGAAGAAGTGGATGCAAAAGAAGAAGGGGAAGAAGTGGAAGAAGAAGAAGAGGAGGAAGAAGTAGATGAAGAAGACGAAGAAGAAGAAGAAGAAGAAGAAGAAGAAGAAGAAGGTGGAGGAGAAGAAGTAGTAGAAGAATAAGAAGAAAAGGTGGAAGAAGAAGAAAAAGAAGAAGAAGAAGAAGAAGAAGAAGAAGATGTAGATGATGAAGAAGAAGAAGAAGAGGAGGAGGACGACAAAGAAGAAAAAGAAGAACAAGCTGAATAATAATAATAATAGTAATAATAATAATAATTATAAGTAGTAGAAGAAGAAGAAGATGATGAAGAAGTAGAACAAGAAGAAAAAGAAGAAGATTAAGAAGGAGAAGCAGGAGTTGAATAAGAAGAATAATGAGAAGGAGAAGTAGAAGAGGAAGAAGAAGAAGAAGAAGAGGAAGGAGGAGGAGGAGAAAAAGAAGAAGAAGAAGAAAAAGAAGAAGGAGAAGAAGAATAGAAAGCAGAAGGAGAAGGAGAGGAAAATGATGAAGAACAAGAAGTAGAATAATAATAATAATAATAGTAATAAAAACAAGAAGAAGAAAATGGAGAAGGAGAAGATTTGGAAGAACGTGAAGAAGTAGAAGAACAAAAAGGCGAAGAAGGCGAAGAAGAAGAAGAAGAAGTAGAAGAACAAGAAGAAGAAGAAAGAGCAAAAGAAGAAGAAGAAGAAGAAGGAGAAAAGAAGAAGAAAAACAAAAAGATTAATAATAATAATAATTATAATAATAACAATAACAACAATAATAATAATTAAAATAATAATAATAATAATAAGTAGAAGAAGAAGAAGAAAAGAAGAATGATAATAATAATAACAATAATATTTATAATAATAAAAATAATAAGAAAAAGAAGGTGGAGAAGAACAAAATGAAGTAGTAGTAGAAGAAGAAGAAGAAGAAGGAGAGGAAGAAGAAGAAGAACAAGAATGAGTAGAAGATGAAGAAGAAGTAAAAGAAGAAGAAGAAGAAGAAGAAGAAGTGGAAAGAGTGGAAAATGAAAAAGAAGCAGAAGTAGTAGAAGAAGAAGAAGAAGAAGAAGAAGAAGAAGAAGAAGAACAAGGAGGAGGAGGAGAAGAAGAAGAAGAACAATGAGAAAAGAAGAAGAAGAAGGAGAACATGAACAAGAATGAGAAAAAGACGAAGAAGAAGAAGAAGAAGAAGAAGAAGAAAAAGGAGGAGAAGAAGAAGAATAAGAAAAAGAAGAAGAAGAAGAAGAAAAGGAGAAGATGATGGAGAAAAAGAAGATGATGACAAAGAAGAAGAAGAAGGAGAAGAAAGTGAAGAAAAAGAAGAAGAGTAAGAGGAACAAAAAAAAGAAGAGGAAGAAGAAGAAGAAGAAGAAGAAGATCAAGTAGGAGGAGAAGAAGTAAGAGCAAAAGATGAAGAAGAAGAAGAATAAGAAGGAGGAGAAAAGAAGAAGAAGAGTAAGAATATGAAAAATAATGATAATAATAACAATAATAATAATAACAATAATTATAATAATATTAACAATAAAAATAACAATAATAATAATAATATGTAGAAGAAGAAAAAGAAGAAGGAGAAGAAGATGAACATGAAAGAGGAGATGAGGAAAGAGAGGAAGATGAAAAGAAGAAGAAGAAGAACAAGAAGAAAAAGGAGAAAATAAAAAGAAGAAGAAGAAAAAAAATGAATAAGGAGGAGGATCAGAAAAGAAAAATGAAGAAAAAGAAGAAGAAAAAAAGGAGAAGTTGAAGAAAAAGAGGAAGAAGAAGAATAAGACAAAGAAGAAGAAGGGGAAGAAGAAAAAGAACAAGAATAGGAAGATGAAGAAGAAGAAGAAGTAGAAGAAGTTGAAGAAGAAGAAGAAAAAGGAAAAGAAGAGGAAGAAGAAGAAGAAAGAAAAGATGAAGAAGGAGAAGAAGAAGAAGAAGTTGTTGTAGAAGAAGAAGATGATGAAGAAAAGGAAAAAGAAGAAGAAGAAGAAGCAGTAGGCGAAGAAGAACTAGAAGAAGTAGAACAAGAAGGTGATGATTATGACAAAGAGGAAGAACAAAAGAAAAAGAAGAAGAGGAAGTAAAAGAAGAAGAAGAAGAAGAGGAAGTTGAAGAATAAGAAGTAATAGTAGAAGAAGAAGAAGAATAATAATAGTAATAGTAATAATAACAATAATAATAATAATAATAATAATAATAATAATAATAATAGAAAAACGAAGAAGAATCTGAATTAGAAGTAGAAAAAGAAGAAGTAGAAGGAGATGAGGAAGAAGAAAAAAGATTAAGAATAAGAGTAAGATGAAGAAGAAGAAAAGAAGAAGAATAAGATGATGAAGAAGAAGAAGAAGAAAAAGGAGAAGAAGATGTAGAGGAATATGAAGAAAGAGAAGAAGTAGAAGAAGAAGAGTGAGAATAAGAAGAAAAGTACAAGAAAGAGGAGGAGGATGAGAAGAAGAAGAAGATGATGATGATCAAAAAGAGGAAGAAGAAGAAGAAGAAGAAAAGAGGAAGAAGAAAAAGAAGAAGTACAAGAAGAAGAAGAAGAAGATTAAGAATAAGATGAAAAGGAAGAAGAAGAAGGAGAAGAGGAAGAAGAAGATGAAGATGAGGAACGAGAAGAAGAAGAACAAGAGGAAGAAGGAGAAGAAGAAGATGATGATGAAGTTGAGGAATAAGAAGAAGAAGTAGTAGTAGAAGAAGAAGAAGAAGAATAACAATAGGAATAATAAAAATAATAATATTAACAATAATAATAACAGGAAAAGGAAGAACAAGAAGAATTAGAAGTAGAAAAAGAAGAAGTAGAAGGAGGTGGAGAAGAAGAAAAAGAATAAGAATAAGAGTAAGATGAAGAAGAACAAAAGGAGAAGAACAAGATTAAAAACTAGAAGAAGAAGAAGAAGACGGAGAAGAAGAAGGAGAGGAATATGAAGAAAGGGAAGTGGAAGAAGAAGAGTGAGAAGAAGAACAAGAATTACAAGAAGGGGGAGGACGAGGACGAGAAGAAGAAGAAGAAGATGATGATGATGATGATGAAATTGAGGAAGAAGAAGAAGAAGAAGAAGAAAGGAAGAAGGAGTAAAAGAAGAAGATTAAGAATAAGAAGAAGAGGAAGAAGAAGAAGAAGAAGAGGAAGAAGAAGATGAAGATGAGGAAGTAGAAGAAGAAGAAGAGGAGGAGGAAGAAGATGAAGATGAAGTAGTAGCAGCAGTAGAAGAAAAAGATGAAGAAGGATAAGAATGAGAATAATAATAATAGTAATAATAATAATAAAATATAATAACAACAACAATAATAATAATAATAATAATAATAATAATAATAATAATAATAATAAGAAGATGATGATGAAGGAGAAGGTAAAGACGAAGAAGTAGTAGGAGTAAAGGAAGAAGAAGAAGCGGAAGAAGAAGAAGAAGAAGTAGAAGAAGTAGAAGGAGAAAGAGAAGGAGAGGAAGTTGAAGAGAAAAAAGATTAATAATAAGAAGAACAAGAAGGAGAAAAGAAGAAGAATAAGAAAAAAAAGAAGAAGAAGAAGAAGTTGAAGAATAAGAAGAAGTAGTAGTAGAAGAAGAAGAAGAAGAATAACAATAATTGTAATATTAATAATAATAATAAAAAAAGGAAGAATAAGAAGAAGAATTAGAAGTAGAAAAAGAAGTAGTAGAAGGAGATGGAGAAGAAGAAAAAGAATAAGAATAAGGGTAAGATGAAGAAGAAGAAAAGAAGAAGAACAAGATGAAGAAGTAGAAGAAGAAGAAAAAGGAGAAGAAGATGGAGAGGAATATGAAGAAACAGAAGAAGTAGAAGAAGAAGAGTGAGAAGAAGAACAAGTATAAGGAAGAGGAGAATGAGAAGAAGAAGAAGAAGATGATGATGATGATGATGATGATGACGATGAAAACGAGGAAGAAGAAGAAGAAGAAGTAGTAGAAGAAGAAAAAGATTAAGAATAAGAAGAGGAAGAAGAAGAAGGTGAAGAGGAAGAGGAAGATGAAGATGAGGAAGAAGAAGAAGAAGAAGAAGAAGAAGAAGAGGAAGAAGGAGAAGAAGATGAAGAAGTTGAAGAATAAGAAGAAGAAGAATAATAATAATAGTAATAATAATAATAATAATAATAATATTAATAATAATAATAATAATAATAAGAAAAAGAAGAAGAAAAAGAATTAGAAGTAGAAAAAGAAGTAGTAGAAGGAGATGGAGAGGAAGAAAAAGAATAAGAATAAGAGTAAGACGATGAAGAAGAAAAGGAGAAGAACAAGATGAAGAAGTAAAAGAAGAAGAAGGAGAAGAAGAAGATGGAGAGGAATATGAAGAAAGAAAAAAAAGAAGTGGAAGAAGAGAGTGGGAAGAAGAAGAAGAAGTAAAAGAAGGAGGAGGAGAAGGATGAGAAGAAGAAGAAGATGATGATGATGATGAAAACGGGGAAGAAGAATAAGAAGAAGAAGTACAAGAAGAAGAAGAAGAAGAAGAAGAAGATTGAGAATAAGACGAAGAGAAAAATGAAGAAGAAGAAGTGGAAGAAGAAGATGAAGATGAGGAAGGAGAAGAAGAAGAAGAGGAGGAGGAACAAAATGAAGATGAAGAAGTAGTAGTAGCAGTAGAATAAAACAAAGAAGGATAAGAATGAGAATAATAATAATAGTAATAATAATAATAAATTATAATAACAATAATAAAAATAATAATAATAATAACAACAAGATAAAGATGAAGTAGAGTAATAACAAGAAGAAGATGAAGAACGAGAAGGTAAAGACGAAGAAGTAGAAGGAGTAGTAGGAGTAAAGGAAGAAGCAGAAGAAGAGGAAGAAGAAGAAGAAGAAGAAGAAGTAGTAGAAGGAGAAGGAGAAGGAGAAGAATGAGAAGAAGTTGAAGAGAAAAAGGATGAATAATAAGAAGAACAAGAAGGAGAAAAGAAGAAGAATAAGAAGAAGAAGAGGTAATAGAAGAGGAAGAAGTAGAAGAATAAGATGAAGAGGATGAAGAAGAAGAAGAAGAAGTAGAGGAAGATGAAGAAGAAGAACAAGAAGAAACAGAAGTAGAAGATGAAGAAGAACAAGAAGATGATGAAGAAGTTGAAGGAGGAGAAGAAGATGAAGAAGAAGGAGAAGAAGAAGAAGAAGGAGAAGTTGAAGAAGTAGAATAAGGAGGAGAAGGAGGAACAGAAGAAGAAGAAGTAGAAGAAGAAGAAAAGGAGGAAGGAAAAGAAGAAGAAGAAGAAGAAGAAGGTAAAGAAAATGAAATAGAGGAAGGAGAAGGAGAGGATGTAGAAGAAGAAAAAGAAGAAAAAGAAGAAGAAGAACAATAAGAACAATAAGAACAAAAACAAGAAGGAGAAGAAGAATAAGAATAAGAATAAGAATAAGAATAAGAAGAAGAAGAAAATGGAGAAGAAGAAGGAGGAGTAGAGGAGTAGGATGAAGAAGATGATGAAGAAGAAGAAGAAGAAAAAAATGTTGAAGAAGTAGAAGTAGAAGAAGAAGAAGAAGAGGAGGAAAAAGAAGAATAAGTACAAGAAAAATAACAATAATAATAAACGTATGAAAAGAAGAAGAAGAAGAAGAAGAAGAAGAAGAAGGAGAAAGCAAAGTAGGAGAGGAAGATAAAGAAGAAGAAGAAGAAGAAGAAGAGCAAGGAAAAGTAGAAGAAGAAGAAGAAAAAGAAATGAAGATGAATAATAATAATAATAATAATAATAATAATAATAATAATAATAACAATAATAATAAGAAAATGAAGAAGAAAAAGAAGAAGTTGAATAAGAAGGAGAAGAAGCAGATGAAGAAGGAGAAAGAAAATGAGAAGAGGAAAAAGAATACGATTATGAATAAGAAGAAGAAGAATAAGGAGAACAACATCAAGAAGAAGAATTATAAGAATAAAAAGAAAAAGAAGAAGAATATGATGAAGTAGTGAAAGAAGAATAAAAGAAGAGAAAGAAGAAGAAGTAGGATAGGAAGAAGAAGAAGTAAGATAAGAAGAAGAAGAAGAAGAAGAAGAAGAAGAAGGAGAAGAGGAAGGCAAAGAAGAAGAACAAGGAGAAGAAGAAAAAGAAAAAGAAGAAG
>JAIUJO010000652.1:10000-17500 GCA_023846275.1 Vanilla planifolia | reverse complement strand
GGAGGAAGATGGAGAATAAGAGAAGTGGAAGAAGAAGAAGAAGATGTAGAAGAAGAAGAAGTAGTAGAAGAAAAAGAAGTTGAAGAAAAAGAAGAACAAGAAGAAGAGGAAGAGGAAGAAGATGAAGCAGTAGAAGAAGAAGAAGAGGAGGAAGAAGAAGAAGAGGAAAAAGGAGAAAAGAAAAAGAAGATGAGGAAGAAGAAGAAGAACATGATGAATATGAAAAAGAAGATGATAAAGAAGAAGAAGAATATGAAGAAGAATAAGAAGAAGAATAAGAAGTAGACAAGGAAGAAGAAGAAGATGAAGAAGAAGAAGGAGAAGAAGAAGATGTACAAGAAAAAGTAAAAGAACGAGAAGAAGAAAAAGAAGAAGAAGAAGAAGAAAAAGAGGAAGAAGAAGAAGAAGAAGAGGATGATGAAGAAGAAGAGGAACAAGAAGAAGAAGAATATGAAAAAGGAGAAGAAGAAAAATAATAATAAGAAGAAGAAGATAAAGAAGATGGAAATGAGGAAGAGGAAGAAGAAGTAGAAGAAGAAGAATAATAAGAAGATGAAGAAGAATAAGAAGATGAAGAAGAAAAAGAGGAAGAAAAAGAAGAAGAGAAAGAAAAAGTAGAAGGGGGAGCAAAAGAAGAAAAGGATGAAGAAAAAGAACTAAAAGAAGAAGATGAATAAAAAGAAGAAGAAGAACAAGAAGAAGAAGAAGAAGTAAAACAAGAAAAAAAAAGGCAAAGAAGAAGAAGAAAAAGAAGAAGAAGAAGGAGGAGAAGGAGGTGAATAAGGCGAAGTAGAAGAAAAAGAAGAAGAAGAAAAAGAAAAAGTGTAACAAGAGAAAGAAGATGAAGAAGATGAATAAGAAGAAGAAAAAAAAGACTAAAAAGAAAAAGTAGAAGAAGAAGAAAAAAAAGAGGAAGATGATGAAGAAGAACATGAGGAAGAAGATGAAGAAGGAGAAAAGAAGAAGAAGAAGAAGAAAAAGTAAAAAGAAAGAAGCAGAAGAATATGAAGAAGAAGAAGAAGTGGGAGATGAGGAAGAAGGAGAAGAACAAGAAGATGATGACGAAGAAGAAGAAGAAGAAGAGGAAAAGGAAGAAGAGGAAGAAGAAGAAGAAGAAGAAGAAGAAGAAAAGAAAGCAGAAGAAGAAAAAGAAGATAGAGAAGAAGAAGAAAAAGATAAAGGAGAAGAAGAAGAAGAAGGAGAAGAGGACAAGAAGGAGAAGGAGGAGGAGAAGAAGAAGAACTGGAAGAAGATGAAGGAGGAAAAGACAATGAAGAAGAAGAAGTAGAAGACGAAGAAGAAGAAGGAGGAGAAGAAGAAGATTATCATCAAGAAGTAGAAGAGGAAGAAGAAAAACAAGATGAAGTAGAAGAAGATGTAGAAGAAGCAGAGGATGAATTAAAGTATATGATGATGATGATGAAGAAGCAATAAGAAGAGGAAGAAAAAGTAGGAGAAAAAGAATAAAATTATTAATAAGAATAAGAAGGAGAAGACAGAGAGGAAGGAAAAGTAGGACAAAAAGAAGAAGAAGAAGAAGAAGAAGAATAAGAGAAAGAAGAGGAAGAAGAAGAAGAAGGTGATGAATAAGAAGGAGAATTAGAAGATGAAGAAGAAGAAGATGATGATGATGAAGGAGGAGAAGAAGAAAATGTAGAAGAAAAAGAAGTAGAAGAAGAAAAGGAAAAAGAACGAGGAGTAAAAGAAGAAGAAGAAGAAAAAGGAGATTTAGTAGAAAAGGAATAAGAAGAAGAAAAAGAAGAATGAAAAGAAGAAGATGAAAAAGAAGAAGAAGAAGAAGAAGACGAAGAAGAACACAAAGAAGAAAAAGTAGAAGAAGAAGAAGAAGTAGAAGAAGAAGAAGAAGTTGTAAAAGAAGAAAAATAAAAAGATGATAAAAAGAAGAAGAAAAAGAAGAAGAAGAATAAGAAGAAGAAGAAGAGGAGGAAGATGGAGAATAAGAAGTGGAAGAAGAAGAAGAAGATGAAGAAGAAGCAATAAAGGAAAAAGAAGTTGAAGAAGAAAAAGAAGAACAAGAAGAAGAGGAAGAGGAAGAGGAAGAACATGAAGTAGTAGAAGAAGAAGTGAAACAAGAAGAAGAAGAAGAGAAAGGAGAAAAGAAGAAGAAGATGAGGAAGAAGAAGAAGAACTTAATGAATATGAAAAAGAAGATGACGAGGAAGAAGAATATGATGAAGAACAATAAGAAGAATAAGAAGTAGACAAGGAAGAGGAAGAAGAAGAAGGAGAAGAAGAAGATGTAGAAGAAAAAGAAGAAAAAGTAAAAGAACGAGAAGAAGAAGAAGAAGAAGAAGAATAAGAAAAAGAGGAAGAAGAAGAAGAAGAGGATGATGAAGAAGAAGAGGAACAAGAAGAAGAAGAAAATGAAAAAGGAGAAGAAGAAGAAGGTAAAGAAGATAGAAAAGACGAAGAGGAAGAAGAAGTAGAAGAAGAAGAAGAAGAAGAAGAAGAAAAAAAGGAAGAAAAAGAAGAAGAAAAAGAAAGAGAAGAAGAGGGAGAAAAAGAAGAAAAGAATGAAGAAAAAGAACTAAAAGACGAATATGATGAATAAAAAGAAGAAGAAAAAGAACAAGAAGAAGAAGAAGCAGAATAAGAAACAAAAGAAGGCAAAGAAGAAGAAGAAAACAAGATGATGATGATGATGATGATGAAGAAGAAAAAGAAGAAGAAGAAGGAGAAGGAGTTGAATAAGGAGAAGAAGAAGAAGAAAAAGAAGAAGAAGAAAAAGAAAAAGTGTAACAAGAGAAAGAAGATGAAGAAGAAGAAGAAGATGATGATGATGAAGAAGTAGAAAAAGAATAGGAAGTTGAAGTAGAAGAAGAAGTAGAAGAAGAAGAAGAAAAAGAATTAGTAGAAGAAGAAGAAGGAGGAGAAGAAGAAGAGGAAGAAGAAGAAGAAGAAGAAGAACAAGAAGACGAAGAAGAAAAACATGATGAAGAAGAAGGGGATGAAGAAAAAGATGAAGAAAAAGAAGAAGAAGGACAAGAAAAGAAGAAGAAGAAGAAGAAGAATATGAAGAAGAAGAATATTAAGAAGAAGGAAAAGAAGAAGAAGAAGAAGATGATGATGATGAAAAGAAGAAGAGGAAGAAGAAGAAAAAATAGAAGAATATCAGGAAGAAGAAGAAGAAGAAGAAAAACAAGAACAAGAAGATGAAGAAGAAGAAGAAGTGGAAGAAGAAAAAGAGGAAGAACATAAAGAAGAAGAAGGAGAAGAAAAAGAAGGAGAAGATGAAAAGAACATGAAGAAGAAGAAGAAGAAGAAGAAACAGTAGAATATAGGGTTGAAGAAGAAGAAGAAGAAGAAGAAGAAGAGGAAGAAGTTGCTAAAGAAAATAAGGAAGAAGAAGAAGAAAAAGGAGAAAAAGTAGAAGAAGAAGATGATGATGATGAAGAAGTAGTAGTATGAATAGTAGTAATAGCAGTAGAAGAAGAAGAAGAAGAAGGAAAAGAAGCACAAGAAGAAGAAGAAGAAGAGGAAGAGGACAGCGAAGAAGAAGAAGAAGACGAAAGAGAAGAGGAAGAAGGAGATGAAAAAGAAGAAGATGAAGAAAAGAAGGGGAAGAAGGAGATGGAGAACAAGAACAAGAAGAAGAACTAGAATAAGAACTAGGAGAAAAAGAAGATGCTGAAGAAGAAGAGGAAAAGGAAGGAGTAGAAGAAGAAGAAGAAGAAGAAGATGATGATGATGATGATGAAGGACAAAAAGAAGAGGAAAAGGAGGAAGAAGAGGAAGTAGACGAAGAATAAAATAAGAAGTTGATGATGAAGTAGAAGGAAAAAAAGAAGATGGGTAAGAAAATGAAGAAGACAAATAATAATAATAATAATAACAATAATTGCAATAACAATAATAATAATTATTATTATTATTATAATATTAATAAAAAGAAGGGGAAAAAGAAGAAGAAGAAGAAGAAGAAGAGAAAGATGAAGCAAAAGAAGAAGAAGAAAATGATGGAGTTGAAGAAGAACAACAACAAGAAGAAGAAGATGAAGAAGAAGTGGGGGCAAAAGAATAATAATGAAAATAATAATAGTAATAAAAAGAATAATAATAGTAGTAACAATAATAATAATAAAAATAATAATAACAATAATAATAAAAAGAAGAAGAAGAAAAAGATGAAGAAGGCAAAGAAGGAGAAGAAGAAGATAAGGAAGAAGAAAAAGAAAAAGGAAAAGATGTAGAAAAAGAAGAAGAAGGATAAGAAGAAGAAGACAAATACGAGGAAGAAGAAAAAGAAGAAAAAGAAGAAGGTGAAGGAGGAGGAGGAGGAGGAGTAGGAGGAGAAGAAGAAGAAGAAGTACAATAAAAGGTTAAATAAGAAGAAGAAGAACGAGGTTAAGGATAATAATAATAATAATAATAATAATAATAATAATAATAATAATAATAATAATAACAATAATAATAATAAAGATAAGGAGAAGAGAAAGAACAAGAAGATAATGCTGAAGTAGAAGAAAAAGAAGAGAAAGAAGAAGTTGATGAAAATATAGGAGGAGAAGAAGAACAAGAAGAAAAAGAAGACGAACACGAATACGAAGAAGAAGAAGAAGAAGAAGAAGAAAAAGTTGAAGAATGAGAAGAAGCAGAAGAAGACGAATATGATAAAGAAAAATAAGAAGATGAAGAAGAAGTAGGAGAGGAAGAGGAAGAGGAAGAAGAAGAAGAAGAAGTAGAAGAAGTGTAAGAAGATGGCAAAGAACATGAAGAAGAAGTAGTAGGGGAGGAAGAATAATAATAATAATAACAATAATAATAATAGCAATAAGTAGATGAAGATGGAGGCAAAGAAGGAGGTGGAGGAGAAGAAGAAGAAGAAGTAGAAGAAGAAAAAAAATAAAAGGCAAAAAATAAGAAGTAGAAGAAGAAGAAGATGCTGATGATGAAGATGTAGGAAAAGAAGAAGAAAAAGAAGAAGACGAATAAGAAGTAGAATCAGAAGTTGAAGAAATAGAAGAAGAAGAAGAAGAAGAAGAAGAAGTAATAGAAGAAGTAGAAGACATAAAAGAAGAAGAAGAAGGAGAAGAAGATGAAGGGAAAAAAGAAGAAGAAAAGAAGAAGAGGGAGAAGAAGAAGAAGAACTAGAAGCAGAAGAAGGTGACAAAAATGATGAAGAAGAAGAAGATGGAGAAGAAGGAGTAGAAGAAGAAGAAGAAGAAGAAGTAGAAGAAGAAAAAAAACAATAAGTAGTAGAAGAAGAAGAAGAAATAGAGTTGTAGGAGAATTTAGAACAAGAAGAAGTAGTAGAAGAAGATGATGATGATGATGAAGAAGAAGAATAAAAGAAGAAGATGCAGATGAAAAAGAAGAAAAAATGAAGGGAAAGAAAAAGAAAGAGAATAATAATAATAATAATAGGAATAAAAATAATAGTAATAATAGTAAAATGTATAAGAAGAAAGAGGAGAAGAAGGGGAAGAAGGAGAAAAAGAAGCTGAAGAAGAAGAAGAAAATGAAGAAGAAGAAGAAGAAGAATAAGATGAAGAGGAAGAAGAAGATGAAGATGATGAAGAAGGAGAAGAAGATGAAGAAGAAGAAAGGGGAGGAGGAGGAGAAGAAGAAGAAGAAGAAAAAGAAGAAGATCAGAACAAATAATAATAATAATAATAATAATAAGCAGAAAAAGTAAAGAAAGAGGAAGAAGAGGAAGAAAAAGTTGAAGAAAAAGAAGAAGAAGAAGAAGAAGAAGAAGATGATGATGAAAAAGATTTAAAAGGAGAAAAAGAAGATGAAGAAGAAGAAGAAAAAGGAGAAGAATGAAAAGATGAAGAAGCAGAAGAAGCGGAAGAAGCAGAAGAGTTAGTAGTAAAAGAAGAAGAAGAAGGAGAAGAAGAAGATAGGGAAAAAGAAGAAGAAGAAGAATTATAACAATAATAACAATAAGAAGAAGGAGAAGAACAAGAAGTATAATAAGAAGATGTAGAAAAAGAGGAAGAAGAAGAAGAACTTGATGATGAAGTAGTAGTAGAGGAAAGAAGATGTAAAAGAAGAAGGAGAAGAATAAAAAGGCAAAAAAAAAAGGAGAAGATGAACAAGAAGAAGAAGAATGAAAAGAAGAAGAAGTGGAAGAACAAGAAGAAGAAGTTGTAGTAATTGAAGAAATGAAGATGAAGAAGAAAAAGAAAAAGAGGAAGAAGAAGTAGAAGAAGAAAAAGAAGAAGAAGAAGGAGATGCAGAAAGGAAGAAGAAGAAGAAGAAGAAGAAAAACAAGAAGAACAACGAGATGAAGAAGAAGAAGTGGATGAAGATGAAGAAGAAGAAGCACAAGAAGAAGAAGATTAGGAAGAAGAATAATAAGAAGAAGAAGAATAAAAAGAGGAAGAAGAAGAAGGAGAAGAAGAAGAAGAAGATGAAGAAGAATTTGTGAGGGAAGAAGAAGAAGAAGAAGAAGAACAAGCAGAAGTTGAAGAAGAAGAAGAGGAAGAAGAAGAAGAAGAAGAAAATGAAAAATATGAAGAAGAAAAAGAAGAATAAGGAGAAGAAGAAGATGAAGAAGATTGGGAGGAAGAAGAAGAAGAAAAGGATGGAGATGATGTAGAAGAAGGAGAGGATGAAGAAGATGAAAAATAAGAAGAAAGAGAAGAAGAAGACGAAGTAGTAGTAGAAGAAGAAAAAGAAGGTGACTAAGAAGGAGAAGAAAAAAAAAATGAAGAAGAGGGAGAAGAAAAGGATGAAGAAGAAGAAGAAGGAGAAGTAGAGAAGAAGAAGAACAAAAAGAAGAAGATGTAGAGGGGGAACAAGAAGAAGAAATAGAAAAAGAAGACAAAGAAGTAGAAGAAGAAGAAGAAGAAGCAGATGCAAAAAAATAAGAAGCAAAGGAAGAGGAAGAAGAAGAAGAAGAAGAGGAAGAAGAAGAAGAAGAAGAAGAAGAAGACAAGAAGATGATGAAGAAGAAGAATTAGAAGGAGAAGAAAAAGAATGTCAAGTGGAAGAAGAAGAAGGAAATTAAGGTGGAGAAGAAGAAGATGAAGAAGAACAAGAAGAAGAAGAAGAGGAACAAGAAGAAGAAGAAAAATAAGAACAGGAAGAAGAAAGGGAAGAAGGAGAAGTTGAAATAGAAGAAGAAGAAGGAGCAGGAGGTGGAGGAGGAGAAGAAGATGAAGAAGAGAAGAAGAAGAAGAAGTAAATTAGAAGAAGGAGAAGAAACAAATTAGAAAAAGAAGAATAGGAGGAAGAAGAAGAAGATGATGATTATGAAGAAGAAGAAGAAGAAGAGGTGGAGAGGGAGGATGAAGAAGAAAAACAAGTACAAGAAGAAGTAGTAGAAGAAGAAGAAGTAGTAGTAGTAGAAGAAGAAGGAGAAGAAGAAGACGAAGAAGAAAAAAGAGAAGAACAAGAACAAGAAGAAGAAGAACAATTAGTAGAACAAGAAGAAGAAGAAGAAGGAGAAGAAGAAGAAAAAGAAGAAAAGGGTAAGATGAAGAAGATGAAGAAGAAGGAGAAGAAGAAGAAGAAGAAGAAGAAGAAGAA
>JAIUJO010000652.1:0-2500 GCA_023846275.1 Vanilla planifolia | reverse complement strand
AGGGAAAAGAAGAAGAAGAAGAAGAAGAAGTAGAAATTGATGGAGAAGAAGAAGAAGAAGAAGCAGAAAAATGAGTAGGTGAAGAAGAATATGTAAAAGAAGAAGTCGATGATGATGATGAAGAACAAGAAAAAGATGAAAAACAAAAAGAAGAAGTTGGAGAAGCAGTAGAAGTAGAAGAAGAAGAAGAAGATGGTGATGATGATGATGAAAAAGGAGAATTAAAATAAAAAGAAAAAGTAGGAGAGGAAGATGAGGAAAAAGAAGAATAAAAAGAAGAAGATGAAGAAGAACAAGAAGAGTTTGAAGAAGTAGAAAAAGAAGAAGACAAAAGGGGAAGGAGAAGCAGAAGAAGAATAAGAAAAAGACGAAAGAGAAGAAGAAGAAAAGGATGAAGAAGAAGAAGAAGAATCGTAATAATAAAAATAATAAGTAGAAGAAAAAAGGAACATGAAGAAGAAGAAGAAGAAGGAGAGAAAGAAGCACAAGAAAAGGGAGAACATGAAGAAGAAGAATAAGAAGAAGAAAAAGAAGGAGAATGAGGAGAAGCAGAAGAAGTAATAGCAGAAGAAGAAGAAGAAGAAAAGAAGAAGAAGAATAAGAAGAAGAAGAAGAAGAAGAAGTAGAAGAGGAAGAGGAAGAAGATGATGAAGATGACGAAGGAAAAGAAGAAGTAGAAGAAGAAGAAGAAGAAGTAGATGAAGAAGAAGAATAAGAGAAAGTAGTGGAAGAAGAAGAATAAGAACAAGAGAAAATAGAAGAGAAGAAGAAGAAGAAGAGAAAGAAGAAGAAGAAGAAGAAGAAACAGGAAATGAAGAAGAAGAATAAGAAGAAGAGGAAGAGGAGGAAGAAGAAGAGGAAGACTAGCAAGAAGAAGAAGTAGAAGAGGAGGAGGAAGAAGAAGAAGAAGAAGAAGAAGAAGAAAAAGAAGAAGAGGAGGAAGTCAAAGAAGAAGAAGAAGAAGAAGAAGACAAAGAAGAACAAGAACAAGGAATAAAAGAAGAAGAAGAAGAAGGAGAAGGATAAGAAGAAGAAGGAGAAGATGGTTAAAACGAAGATAACAAAGAAAAAGAAGATGATGAAGAAGAAGAAGAAGAAATAGAAGAAGAAGCTGAAAGCGAAGAAGAAGAATAAGAAGAAGAGAAAGAAGAGGAAGAAGAAGAGGAAGACTAGCAAGAAGAAGAAGAAGAAGAAGAAGAACAAGAAGAAATGAAGAAGAAAAAGAGGAGGAAGAAAAAGAAGAAGAAGAAGAAGAAGAAGAAGAAGAACAAGACAAAGAAGAATACCAAGAACAAGGAATAGAAGAAGAAGAAGAAGAAGGAGATGGATAAGGAGAAGAAGGAGAAGATGGTTAAAACGAACATGACAAAGAAAAGAAGATGAAGAAGACGAAGAAGAAGAAGAAGAAGAAGAAGCAGGAAAAGAAGAAGAAGAACAAGAAGAAGAGGAAGAAGAGGAAAAAGAAGACGAACAAGCAAGAAGAAGAAGAAGAAGAAGAAGATGAGGAAGAAGAAGAAGATGAAGAAGAAGAAGAAGAAGAAGAAGAAAAAGAAGAAGTGGAGGAAGACAATGAAAAAGAAGAAGAAGAAGAAGATGAAGAAGAAGAAGAAGTAGAGGAAGACAATGAAAAGAAGAAGAAGAAGAAGATGAAGACAAAGAAGAAGAAGAAGAAAAAGAAGAAGGAGAATGATAAGAAGAAGAAGAAGGAGAAGATGGTTAAAACGAAGATGACAAAGAAAAAGAAGATGAAGAAGAAGAAAAAGAAGAGGAAGAAAAAGAAGAACAAAATAAAGAAGAAGAAGAGGAAGAATTCAATGATGAAAGAGAAGAAGAAGAGTAGGAAGAAGAAGAAGAAGAAGAGGAAGAAGAAGAAGAAGAACAAGGAGTAGAAGAAGGAGAAGATGAAGGAGAAGATTGTGTTGATAATTAAGAATTAGATGGAGAATATAAAGAAGAAAAGAAGATGTAGAAGAAGAAGAAGAACCAGAGAAAGAAGAAGATATAAAGAAGTAGAAGAAATAGAAGAGGAAGAAGAACAAGATGGTGTAGAAGATGAAGAAGAAGAAGAAGAAGAAGAAGAAGAAGAAGAAGAAGAAGAAGAAGTGGAAAAAGAAGAAAAAGAAGTGGAAAAAGAAGAAGAAGAAGAAGAAGGAGAAGAAGAAGAAGAAGATGAAGAAGAAGAAGAAGAAGAAGAAGAAGAACTACAAGATGATGGTGGAGGGTAGTAGAAGAAGAAAAAGAAGATTAAGAATTATATGAACAAGTAAAGAAGTAGAAGAAGAAGATTAACAAAAAGAAGAAGAAGAAGAAGATGATGATGAAGGAAGAGTAGGAGGAGGAGGAGGAGAAAAGAACAAGAAGAAGAATAAGAGAAAGGAAAAGAAGAAGAATAAGAAAAACAAGAAGAAGAAGATGAAGAAGAAGAAGAAGAAGACGACGAAGAAGAAGAAAAAAGGAGTAGAAGAAAAAGAAGAAGTAGAAGAAGAAGAAGAAGACGATG
>JAIUJO010000929.1:130000-135616 GCA_023846275.1 Vanilla planifolia | reverse complement strand
CTTCTTCTTGTTCTTCTTCTACTTTTTGCTACTTCTTCGTCTTCTTTTTCTTCCTCTTCATCTTATTCCTCTTCTTCTTCTTCTTTTGTTCTTCTTCCTCGTCTTCCTCTCCTTCGTCTCCTTCTTCTTCTTCTTTTACTACTTCTTCTTCTTCTTCATTATCATCTTCTTCTTCTTCTTCATCATCATCATCTTCTTCTTCTTCTTCTTCATATTCTTTTTCTTCTTCTTCTTTTTCTTCTATTTTCTTCTTCTACATCTTCTTCTTCTTCTTTTTAATATTCTTCTTCTTCATCTTTTTGTTGTTCTTCTTCTTCTACGACTTCTTGATCTTCTTCTTTTTCTTTTTCTTCCTCTTCTTCTTCTACTTCTTCTTCAACTACTACTACTACTACTACTTCTGCTTCTTCTTCTTCATCTTCTTCTTCTTCTCCATCTTCTTGTTGTACTCCATCTTCTACTTCTTCTTCTTCTTCTTCTTCTTCTTCTTCTTCTTCTCCTCCTCCTTCTTCCACTTCAACTTCTTCTTCTTCTTCCTCTTCTTCCTCCTCTTCTTCTTCTTTTTCTTCTTCTTCTTCTTCTTCCTACTCTTATTCAACTTTTTCCTCTTTCTACTTCTTCTTCTTCCTCTTCTTCCACTTTTTCCTCTTCTTCTTCTTCTTTTTTTCGTCTTCTTCTTCATCTTCTTCGTCTTCAACATCTTCTACTTTCTTCTTCATCTCCTTCATCATCTTCTTCTTTACCTTCCTTTTCTTCTTCTTCTTCTTCTTCATCTTTTTCATCATCTTCCTCTTTTGCCTCTTCTTCTCCTTCTTCTTGTTCTTCTTCTTCTTCTTCTTCTTTTTATTATTATTATTATTCTCATTCTTCTTATTCTTCATCATCATCTTCTTCCTCTTCTCTTCTTCTTCTTCTTATTCTTCCTCTCCTTCTTCCTCTTCTTCTTCCTCTTTGTCTTTTTCCTCCGCTTCTACCTCTTCTTCTCCTTCTTCTCATCTTCTTCCTCTTCTTCCTCTTCTTCTTCTTTTTCTTCAAGTCCTGTTCTTCTATTCATCTTTATCTTCTTGTTTCTTTTTCTTTGACTTTTTCCTCATCTTCCCCCTTCTACCTCTTCTTCTCCATCTTTTTCATCATCTTCTTCTTCTTCTTTTTCTTCTTCTTTTCTTCATGTCTTCTTCTTCTTCTTCATCATTGTCTTCTTCTCTTCATCTTCTTCTTCTTCCTCTTCTTCCACTTCTTTCCCTTCTTCTTCTTCTTCTTCTTCTTCTTCTTCTTCTTCTTCTTCTTCGTCAACATCTAATTTTTCTTCTTCTTCTTCTTCTTTATATCTTCATCTTCTCCTTCTTCTTCTACTTCTTCTTCTTCTTCTCCTTCTTCTTCCTGCTTTTCTTCATGCTCTTCATCCTCTTCTACTTATTATTATTATTCTTCTTCTTCTTCTATTTATTCTTTTTCTTCTTCCTCTTATTCTTCTTCTGCTACTTCTTTACTTCTTCTTCTTCTTCTTCTTTTTCTTGATCTTCTTCTTCTTCTTTTTCTTGATCTTCTTCTTCTTCTTCTTCTTCTTCTATTCTTCTTCTTCTTCTTCCTCTTCTTGATCTTCTTGTTCTTCTCCTTCTTCTCTTTGTCTTCTTTTTAATCTTCTTCTTCCTCTTCTTCTTCTTCTTTTTCTTTGCCTTCTTCATCTTCTACTTCTCCTTCTTATTCATCACTCATCATCTTCTTCTTCTTCTTCTTCAAAATCTACTTCTTCTTTCTCTTCTTCTTCTTCTTCTTCATCTTCTTCTTCTCTTCTTCTTTCTCTTTTTCTACTTCTTCTTCTTCTTCTCCCTCTTCTTCTTCTTCTTCTTCTTCTTTGTCTTCTTCCTCTCCTTATTCTTCTTCGTCATCTTCTTCTTCTTCTTCGTCTTATTCTTCTTCTTCTACGTCTTCCTTACTTCTTCTTTTTCTTCTTCTTCTTCTTCTCTCTTTTTCTTCCTCTTCTTCTTCTTGTTCTTCCCCTTCTTTTTCTTGTTCTACTTCTTCTTCATATCCTTCTTCAACTACTGTCTTCTTCTTCTTCTTCTTCTTCTTCTTCTTTTTCCTCTTCTTGTTCATCTTTTTTCTCCTTCTTCTTCCCCTTCTTCTTCTTCTTCTTCTTCTTCTTCTTCTACTACTTCTTTATCTCTTTCTTCTTCTTCATCGTCATCCTCATCATCTTCTTCTTCTTCATCATCTTCTTCTTCTTCTTCTTCTTATTCTTCCTCTTCTTCTTCTTCATCTTCTTCATCTTCTTCTTCTTGATCTTCTTCTTCTTCTTCTTCTTCTACTACTTCTTCTTCTACTTCTTCTTCTTCTTTTACTTATTCTTCTTCTCCTTCAGCTTCTTCTTCTTCTCCTTCATCATCATCTTCTTCTTCTACTACTTCTACATCTCCTTCCCTTCTTCCTCGTTTCTTCTCATCATCATCATCATCATCTTCTTCTTCTTCTTCTACTACTTCTTCTTCTTGGTCTTGTTCTTCTTCTTCTTTTGCTGCTTCTTCTTCTTCTTCTTCATCTTCATCATCATCTTCATCATCGTCATCATCATCATCGATAATCATCAGCTTCCTCTTCTTCATCTTCTTCTTCTTCTTCTACTTCTACTTTTTCTTCTTCGTCTTCATCTTCCTCTTCATCTTCTTCTACTTCTCTTTCTTCCTCTTCTTCTTTAGTTTCTTCTCCTTCTTCTTCTTCTTCTTCATTTTACTCTTCTTCTTCTTCATCTTAATCTTCATCTTCATCTTCTTGTTCATCTTCTTCTTCTTCCTCTTTTTCTTCTTCTTCTTCCTCTTCTTCTTCTTCTTCTTCTACTTCCTCTTCTTCGTCTTTTACTTCTTTCCTTCTTCTTCTTCCTCTTCCTAATCTCCTTCATCTTCTTGTTCTTCCTCTTCTTCCTCTTCTTCCTATTCTTCTTCTTTTCTTCTTATTCTTCTTCTTCTTCTTCTACTACTACTTCTACTTCCTCTTCTTCTTTATTTTCTTCTTATTTCTCTTCTTCTTCTTCTTCTTCTTCTTCTTATTCTTCTTCTACTTCTTCTTTTTCTTCTTCTTCTTCTTCTTCTTCTTCCACTTCTTCCACTTCTTACTCTCCTTCTTCTTCTCCTTCCTCTACTTACTCTACATCTTCTACTTCTTCTTTTTCTTCTTCTTCAAAATCATCATCATCTCTTCTTCTTCTTCTTCTTCTTCTGCTTTTGCTACTTCTTCGTCTTCTTCTTCTTCTTCATCTTATTCCTCCTCCTCTTCTTCTTCTTCTTTTTCTTCTTCTTCTTCTTCTTCTTCTTCTTCTTCATCTCCTCCTTCTCCTTCAACTTCTTCTTCTTCTCCTTCATCATCTTCTTCTTCTTCTCCTCCTTCTTCCTCTTCTCCTTCTACTTCTTCTTCTTCTTCTTCCTCTCCTTCGTCTCTTTCTTCTTGTTCTTTCCCTACAACTTCTTCTTCTTCTTTATCATCATCAACTTCTTCTTCTTCTTATTCTCCTTCTTCTTCTTCATCTTCTTCCTATTCTTTTTTTTCTTCTTCTTCTCTTCCTCTTCTTCTTCTTCTTCTTCTTCCTCGTCTTCTTCTTCTACTACAACTTCTTCTTCTTCTCCTTCTTCTTCTTCTTCTTCCTGTTCTTCTTCTTGTTCTTCTTTTTTTCTTCTTCTTCTTCTCCTTCTTCTTCTTCTCCTCCTCCTTCTTCCACTTCTCCTTCTCTTCTTCTTTTTCTTCTTCTTCTCCTCTTCTTCTTCTTCTTTTTCTTCTTCTTCTTCTTCCTACTCTTTTTCCACATTTTCCTCTTCTTCTTCTTCTTCTTTTTCCTCTTCTTCTTCATCTTCTTCATCTCAACTTGTTCTACTTCTTCCTCATCTCCTTCATCATCTTCTTCTTTACCTTCTCATCTTCTTCTTCCTCTTCTTCTTCTTCATCTTCTTCCTCTTTTGCCTGGTTCTTCATCTTCATCTTATTATTATTGTTATTATTATTATTATTATTATTATTATTATTATTTTTATTATTTTTATTATTATTATTATTGTTATTCTTTTTCTTCTTCTTCATCATCTTCTTCTTCTTTTTTCTCTTCTTCTTCTTCTTCTTGTTCCCTCCTTCTTCTTCCTCTTCTTCTTTCTCTTCCTCTTCTTCTTCCGCTTCGGCCTCATCTTCTCCTTCTTCATCATGTTCTTCCTCTTCTTCTTTTTTTCATGTCTAGTCTTCTTCTTCATCTTTGTCTTCTTGTTTTTTTCTTTGCCTTTTTCCTCATCTTCCACTTCTACCTGTTCTTCTCCATCTTCTTCTCTTCTTCCTTTTCTTCTTCTTTTCTTCGTGTCTTCTTCTTCCTCTTCATTATTGCCTCTTCTTCTTCTTCTTCTTCTTCTTCCTCTTCTTCCACTTCTTCCCCTTCTCCTTCTTTATCTTTTTTCTCCTCTTCTTCTTCTTCTGCTTCTTCTTCTTCTTTTTCCTCTTCTTCTCTTCGTCATCATCTTATTTTCTCTTCTTCTTCTTCTTCTTCAACTCTTCTTCTTTTCTTCATCCTCTTCTTCTTCTTCCTCTTCCTCTTATTATTATTATTCTTCTTCTTCTTATTCTTTTTCTTCTTCCCCTTATTTTTCTTCTTCCTTTTATTATTCCTTCTTCTTCATCTTTCTTCTTCGTCTTCATCTCTCTTTCTTCTTCTTCGTCTTCATCTTCGTCTTCTTCTTCCTCGTCCTCCTCCTCCTCCTACTCCTCCTCCCCCTCTTCCTCTTCTTCTTCTTCTTCTTCTTCTTCTACTTTTCTTCTTCGTGATGATCATCATCTTCTTCTTCTACTTCTTCTTCTTCTACTACTACTTCTTCTTTTTCCTCTTCTTCATTTTCTACTAATTGTTCTACTTCTTCCCATTTTTCTTTTGCTCCTTCCCTCCTCTTCTTCTACTACTTCTACTTCTTCTTTTTCTTCTTCTTCTACTTCTTCTTCTTCTTCTTCTTTTTCTTCAACTTCTTCCACTTCTTCCTCTCCTTCTTCTTCTCCTACCTCTACTTCTTCTTCATCTTCTACTTCTTCTTTTCTTCTTCTTCTTCTTCATCATCATCATCATCTTCTTCTTCTTCTTCTTCTTCTTCTTCTTCTTCTGCTTTGCAACTTCTTCATCTTCTTCTTCTTCTTCATCTTCTTGCTCTTCTTCTTCTTCTTCTTCTTCTTCTTCTTCTTTTTCCTCTTCTCATCATCTTCTTCTTTTACTACTACTTTTTCTTCTTCATGTTCTTCAACTTCTTCTTCTTCTTCTTCATCTTCTTCTTATACTTTTTTTTCTTCTTCTTCTACATCTTCTTCTTTTCTTCTTCTACTTCTTCTTCTTGTTCTTCTTCTTGTTCTTCTTCTTCTTTTTCTTCTTCTTCTCTTCTTCTTCTTCTTCTTCTTCCTCTTCTTCTTTTTCTAGTTCTCCTTCTTCTTCTTCCTCCTCCACTTCTTCAACTTTTTCCTCTTCTTTTTCTTCTTCTTCGTCTTCTTCCTCTTCTTCCACTTTTCCTCTTCTCTTCTTCTTCTTCTTCTTCTTCTTCTTCTTCCTCTTCTTCTTCATCTTCTTCATCTTCAACTTGTTTATGTCTTCTTCATCTTCTTCATCATCTT
>JAIUJO010000929.1:17500-110000 GCA_023846275.1 Vanilla planifolia | reverse complement strand
CTCTGCTCCTTTCTATTCTTCTCTACTCTACTCGCCTCTACTCAACTTTATGCTTCTCTACTCTATTCTGCTCTACTTTACTCTGCCTTACTCTTCTCTTCACCGCTCAACTCTACTCTATTTAGCTTTAGCCTAACCAAACTTAGCCTAGCCTATCTAAGCTCTACTCTACTTTACTCTACTATACTCTACTCCACACTAGCCTAGCCTATCCTACCATAGCTTAGCCTAGCCTAGCCTAACAAAACTTACCTTTACTCAACTCTATTATAGTCTACTCTATTCTACTCTACTCTAACCTCACCTAGTGTAGTCTAGCCTAACCTTGCTCTACTCTACTCTAGCCTAGCCTAGCCTATCCAAGCCTGACCTAACTCTGCTTTACTATCCTCAACTCTACTCTACTCTACTCTACTCTGCTCTACTCTGCTCTGCTCTGCTCTTCTCTACTCTGCTCTACTCTACTCTACTCTATTGTACTCTAGCCTAGCCTAGCCTTACCTAGCCAAACTTAGCACTACTCTACTCCACTCTACTTTATGCTACTCTACTCTATTCTACTTTATTCTACTCTACTCTAGCCTGGCCAAGCCTAGCTTAGCTTCGCCTAACCTATCCTAGCCTAGCCTAACCTAACCTATCTCTACTCTTCTCTACTTAACTCTTCTTTACTTAACTTAGCCTATCTTAGCCTAGCCTAACCTAGCTCTACTCTACCTAGCCTTGCCTAACTTAGCTCTTCTTTACTCTACTCAGCTCAGCTTTACTCTACAATGCTTCGCTCTGGTGGACTCTACTCTGCTCTACTCTACTCTACTATGCTTTGTTCTCCCCTACTATACTCCTACCTAGCATAGCCTAACTTAGCTCTATTCTATTATATTCTACTCTAATCTACTCTTCTCTACTCTACCCTAGCTTAGCCTAGCCTTGCCTAACCTACCCTAGCCTAACCTAGCCTAGCTTACCTAAACCTAGCTCTACTTTACTCTACTCAACTCAACTCTATTGTACTCTACTAAACTCTACTCTACTCTACTCTAACCTAGCCTAGCCTAACCTAACCTAGCTCTACTCTACCCTAATCTACTCTACTCTACTATAGCCTTGCCTAGCCTAACCTAGCCTAGCCTACCCTAACCTACCCCTGCTCTGCTCTACTCTACTCTTCTCTTTTCTACTTTAATCAATTTTTCTCTACTCTACTCTACTCTGTTCTACTCACATCTCCTCTCATCTAATCTACTCTACACTACTTTACTCTTCTCTACTCTACTCTAACCTAGCCTAGCCCAACTTAGCCTAAATTAACTCTACTCTTCATTACTCTACTCTACTCTACTCTACTTTACTCTAATCTACATTACTCTACTATATTCTACTCTACTCTAATCTACTCTAGCCTAACCAAACCTAGCTTTACTTTGGTCTACTCTGCTCTGCTCTGCTTTTCTCTACTCTACTATGCTCTACTTTTGTCTCCTTTGCTCTGCTATGCTTTTCTCTACTCTACTCTGCTCTGCTCTACTCTACTCTACTCTACACTACTCTACTCTCCTCTACCCTACTCTACTCTACTTTAGCCTAACCTAGCCTTGCCTCGCTTAACCTAGCTCTACTTTACTCTACACTACTCTACTCTACTCTTCCCTACTCTACTCTACTTTGCTTTTCTTTAGCCTAGCCTAGCCTAGCATAACGTAGCTCTACTCTACTCTTTTTTCTCCATCTCACATCAATAATCGCCCCCTTTGACTTATTGGTAGTTTTAGAGAAGTTTCTTTTGAAGTGGATACCTTAATGTTGAGGATAGCTCATAATAATCTATGCTCTGGGGTATATGACGATTCGTTTGCTGCTTGAGGTGTTAATTTACCTACTAAGATATCACCTTCTTCTATCCAAGATACGAACATCCCAATTCCATTTCTTTTAAAATTTTGGAGTAAATGAGTCTCTAAATGCGGGATCTCCTTAGTGATTTTTTTCAGACCTTGGCTTGTTACATAAGTCTTAATTTCGTATTTCTAGATGTTAAAGAAAGTATAAATGTCTTCATTGACCAGGCGTTGGCTAATTAGTATTGCATCTTCAAAATTGTAAACTTCCTATGGCATATAAGTTACTAATACTTTTTTCCTTAAAGAGAGTTTCCCACAAGCTGTAGTCACACTGCACGCTAGAATTTGTCCATTTTTCATGTATTTACCCTGCCGAACGTTAATTTTTTGATACATACAAGAGTTTTTGTTGGAACATTGATATATAACTAATGGAATTCTTAAAATATCCCTATTATTTGATAAACGGATCTTGTGAGTATCGATAGAAATGATTTTTCCCTTACATTTGACTTTTGCGAAATTCTTGACTCGAGAGCCATTTGGCCTTCCAGCCCAGTTCCAACAATGCACTTCAACTCTACTCTAATCTACTCTACTCAACTCTACTTAACTCAAACCTAGCCTAGCCTAGCCCAACCTAGTTATACTCTACTCTGCTCTAGTTTACTCTACTCTACTATACTCTAGTCTAGCTAGCCTAGCCTTACCTAACCTAGCTTTACTCTACTCCACTCTATGCTCTCTGTTCTATTCTATTCTGATCTTCTCTACACTGCTCTACTTTGAACTGCTCTGCTCTTCTTTACACTACTCAACTCCACTCTACTCTTCTCTACTCTAACCTAGCCTAGAATAACCTTGCTCTACTCTAATATACTCTACTCTAGCTTAGCTTAGTCTACCTTAACATAGCCTAGCTTAGCCCAGCCAAATGTAACACTACTCTACTCTACTTTACTCTAGCCTAGCATAGCCTAGCCTAGCCTTCCATGGCTAACCCTAACCTAGCCTTGCCTAGCCTAACCTATCTCCACTCTACTTTACTCTACTATACTCTACTTTAAGTAAGACTCACCTAGCTTATCCTAAACTAGCTCTACAATATTATACTATATTCTACTCTACTATATTCTAGCCTAAACTAAGTAAGCTCTTCTTTAGACTACTCTGCTGTGCTCTACTCTACTCAATTCTGTTATGCTTTGCTCTGCTCTTCTCTACTCTACACAACTATGCTCTACTCTGCTCTACCCTGCTCTACTCTACTCAACTCTACTCTATTGTACTCTAGTCTATCCTAGTCTAACATAGCTCTGCTCTACTCTACTATACTCTAATCTACTCTACTCTCCTCAACTCTACTTTACTGTACTCTAACATAGCCTAGACTTGCTTAAATTAGCTCTGCTCTACTCTGTTCTACTCTACTCTACTCTACTCTACTCTGCTCTACTTTTCTCTACTCTACTTTACTCTCTTTTACTCTACTATGGTCTTCTCTGCTCTACTATAGTCTGCTCTATTCTAGTATTCTCTACTCTACTCTACTCTGGTCAGCTCTGCTTTACTATGCTCTACTATGTCTACTCTACTCTTCACTCCTCTCGTCTCCTATCCTCTCTTCTCGTCTTCTCTACTCTACTCTACTCAACTCTACTCTACTCTATTTTACTATTCTTTACTCTACCCTACTTTACTCTGCTCCTCTCTACTCTATTCTACTCTACTCTACTCTTCTATTCAGTAGCCTAGCCTAATCTAGCTCTACTCTACCCTACTCAACTCTACTCTGCTACACTCAAGCCTAACCTAACCTAGCCTAGCTTAGCCTACCCTTACATACCCTAACCAAACCTAGCCCAACTCTACTCCACCTTACTTTACACTACTATACTCTTCTCTAGCCTTCCCTAGCTTAGCCTTGCCTACCCTAGCTTAATCTTGCTCTACTCTACTCTACTCTGCTCTACTCTACTCTGTACTACTCTACTCTGCTCTTCTCTATATTACTCAAGTCTATTATTCTACCCAGCTCGGTTCTACTCTACTCTTCTCCTCTTTGCTCTCTTCTCCTCTCCTCTACTCTACTCTACTTTACACTACTCTACTTTACTGTACTCTACTCTACTCTACTCCACTCTACTTTAGCCTAGCCTTGCTTAACCTAGCTCTACCCTGCTCTACTTTGCTCTGCTCTATTCTACTCTACTCTGCTCTACTCTATCTGCTCCACTCTACTCTACTCGAGCCGAGCTTAGCCTAGCTAAGCCTAACTTAGCTCTACTCTCCTCTACTCTACCCTTCTCTACTCTACTCTACTTTGGCCTACCCTCGCCTAACTTAGCCAGGCCTAGCCTCTCCTTGCATAGCTTAACCAAACTTTACTCTACTTAACTTTATTATACTCTATTATACTATACTATATTATACTCTACTCTACTCTACTCTACTCTATCCTAGCCAAGCCTAACCTAGCTCTATTCCACTCTACTTTACTTTTCTCTACCCTACTTTACTAAACTCTAGTCTTTCCTAGCCTAGCCTAACCTAGCTCTGCTCTACTCTACTCTAGCCTAGCCCACCCTTGCCCGGCCTAACCTAGGCTAACCTAGCCTAACCTAGCTCTACTGCACTATACTTTACTACACTCTACTTGACTATGCTCTACTCTAACATAGCCTAGCCTTACGTAACTAAGCTCAACACTACTCTACTCTACTCTACTCTACCCAACTCTGCTCTACTTGATCCAAGTCTTTCCAAGCCTAACATAGCCAAGCCTAACCTAGCCTAATATAACTCTACTCTACTATGCTCTACTTTGTTATGCTATGCTTTGCTCTGCTTTTCTCTATTCTACTCTATTTTGCTCTGCTCTACTCTACTCCACTCTACTCTTCTCTACTATGTACTCTAACTTAACATAACCTAGCTCTACTCTACTCTACTACTCTACTTTACTCTAGCTTAGCTTAGCCTAGCCAACCATAGCCTAGCCTAGCCAAACCTAGCTCTACTTTGCTCTACTCTACCCTACTCTACTCTACTCTACACCACTCTACTCTACTCTATTCTAATCTTCTCTAACCTAACCATACGTAACATAGACTAACCATGCTCTTCTCTACTCTACCCTAGCCTAGCCAAGCCTTGACTAACCTAGCTCTGCTCTATTATGCTCTACTCTGCTCTACTTTGCTCTGCTCTACTCTACTTTAACCTACCCTAGTATAGCCTAACCTAACCTAGCTCTACCCAATTCTACTCTACTCTACACTATTATAATCAGCCTAGCCAAACCTAGCCTGGCCTAGCCTAGCTTAACTTAACCTAACCTATATTAAACTTACATTACTCTGCTCTACTCTACCCTATTCTATTCAAGCCAAGCCTAGCTTAGCCTCACCAAACTAAGCTCTACTCAACTCTACTCTACTCTACTTGTCTCTACTCTACACTACTCATTGTACTCTACTCTAGCATAGCCTAGCCTAACTAAGCCTAGCCTAGCCTAAATTAACTTTACATTACTCTTCTATACTCTTGTATACTCTACTCAACTCTACTCTACCCAATCCTAGGCTAGCCTAACCTTCCTCTATTCTTCTCTACTCTACTCTAGCCTAGCCTAACCTAGACCAACCTAGCTCAACTCTTCTCTACTTTACTTTGCTATGGTCTACTTTGTTCTATTCTACTCTACTCTACTCTATTTTAATGTAGCCTATTCTAGCCCAACCTAGCCTAACCTAACCTAGCTCTACTCTACTCTACTCTACTATACTCTAACCTAGCCTAACCAGCCTAGCCTAGCTTATCCTAGCTCTACTCTACTCTACTCTACTATACTATACTCTACTCTACTCTACTATACTATACTCTAACCTTGCTTAGCCTAGCCTAGCCTAGCCTAGCTTAGCCTAACCAAGCTCTATGCTAATCTGCTCTATTATACTCTACTCTTCTCTGCTTTGTTCTACTCTACTATACTCTCCTCTACATTGTTCTACTCTTCTCTACTTTACTCTGCTCTACTCTACTTTGCTCTACTCTGCTCTGCTCTACTCTACTTTACTTTTCTCTGCTCAACTCCACTCCACTCTACTCTACTCTAGTCTTTCCCAGCTTAGCCTAACCTAACATAGTCTAAATTAGCTGTACTCTACTCTACTATACTATACTCTACTCAACATTACTCTACTCAACATTACTCTACTACTCTACTCTAGCTTAGCCTAGCCTAACATAACCTAACCTTGCTTAGTTCCACTCTACTCTACTCTACTTTAGTCTACTCTACTCTATTCTAACTAGCCTTGCTTAGCCTAGCTTTGCTCTGCTCTACTATGCCCTGCTCTATTCGAGTCTGCTCTGCTCTGCTTTGCTCTACTCTACTTTGCTCTGCTATACTCTACTCTTCTCTACTTTACTCTGTTATGCTCTACTCTCCTCTATTTTATTCCACTTTGCTATACTCTACTCTACTCTATTCTAGCCTAGCCTAACCAAGCTCTACTCCACTCAACTTTACTCAACTCTACTCAACTCTAGCTTAGCCAGGACTCTCCTACCATATCTTAGCCTACCCTTGCTTAACCTAACCTAGCTTTACTCTACTCTGCTCAGCTCTGCTTTGCTCTGCTCAGCTTAGCTCTACTCTACTCTATTTTACTATACTCTACTCTGTTCTACTATACTCTACTCTACTCTGCTCTGCTCTACTCTATTTTACTCTACTCGATTATGGTCTACTCAACTTTGCTCTACACATCTCTACTTTACTCTACTCTATTATACTATATTATTCTCTACTCTACTCTCTTATGCTCTACACTACTATACTCTACACTACTCTAGCATTGTTTAGCCTACCCTAACCTAACCTAGCCTAACCTAACTCTACTCTACTCAACTCTAGTCTATCCTACTCAACTCTAGCTTAACCTAGCCTAGCCTAGCCTAGCCTGACCTAGCTCTACTCTATTCTACTCTACTCCATTCTACTCTACTCTGACTTAGCCTACCCTAGCTTAGCATAACCTAGCTCTACTCTACTCTACAGTACTATACTCTAATCTACTCTAGCCTAGCCTGGTCTAGTTGACCCTAGCCAAGCATAGCCTATCCTAACCTTGCTCTGCTCTACTCTGCTCTACTCTACTCTACTCTATTATACTCTACTCTTCTTTGCTTTACTCTACTATGTTATACTCTACTCTAGTCTTCTCTATTATACTCTATCTTAGCCTTGCAAAACCTAGCTTTACTCTACACTACTATAGCCTAGCCTAGCCATGCCTAGCCTACCTATCTTAGGCTAGGCTAGCTTAGCCTAACCTAACGTAGCTTTACTCTACTATACTCTACCCTACTCTACTATACCCTACTCTACTTTACTCTACTCTACTCTAACTTAACCTTGCCTAGCTTATCCTAACCTAGCTCTACTCTACTATACTTTGCTCTACTCTACTCTACTCTACTCTAATCTACTCACCTCTACTCTACTATGCTATGCTTTACTCTGTTTTCCTCTACTCTACTCTTCTTTTCTCTACTATGCTCTACTCTACTCTGCTCTACACTATTCTGCTCTACTCTATTCTATTATACTTTACGCTTCTCTACTCTAGCCTACTTTAGCTAAGCCTACCCTCACTTAGGCTAACTTAGCTCTACTCTACTCTATTTTAGCCTAGCATTGCCTAGCCAGGTTGACTCTAGCCTAGCCTAGCCTACCTCTACTCTACTTTACTCTACTTTGCTCTAATCCATTATATAATACTCTACTCTACTCTAATATAACTTAGTCGAACCTAGCTCTATTTTACTCTACTCAACTCTACTCTACCCTAGCCTAACCTAGCTTGGCCTTTCTTAACCTAGCTCTATTCTTTTTTACTCAACACTACTCTACTCTACTCTTCTCTGATCTACTCCACTCCACTTCACTCTAGCAAAGCCTAGCCAAGCATAGCTTAACCTAACTAGCTCTACCCTACTCTGCTCCACTCTACTCTAGTCTTGCCTGGCTTAACTTAGCCTAGCCTAACGTAGCTCTACTCTACTCTTCTATACTCTAATATACTCTACTCTACTCTACTCTACTCTACTATACTATACTCTACTCTACTCTAATCGATCCTAGCCTAGCCTAGCCTTGCTTTGCTTAACCTATCCTAGTTATAATATGCTCTGCTCTGTTCTACTCTGCTCTCCTCTGCTTTGCTCTGTAATGCTTTGCTCTGCTCTACTATTCTCTACTCTACTCTAGCCTAGCTTTTCCAAGGCTAGCCTAACCTTGTTCTACTCTACTCTTCTCTTCTCTACTCTATTTTACTCTACTCTACTCTACTCTACTCTAGTTTAACTTAACCTTACCATGCCTAGCCTAGCCTGGCTTATGCAAAGTGAGCTCTACTCCTTTCAGCTCTAATATACTATACTATACTCTACTTTACTCTATTCTACTCTACTTTGATCGAGCCTAACTTAGCATAGCCAAACCTAGCTCTACTCTACTGTACTCAACTTACTCTAACCTAGCCTAGCATAGCCTAGCAAGCTTAACTTAACCTAGCCTAACACTGTTTTACTCTACTCTGCTTTACTCTGCTCCACTCTTCTCTGCTCTGTTTTGCTCCATTCTACTTTATTGTACTTTGCTCTACCCTACTTTAGCCTAGCCTTTCCTAACCTAACCTAACCTAGCTTTACTCCACTTTACTCTACTCTACTCTACTCTAGCCTAGCTTAACATAGCTTAGCCTAGCCTCGCCTAGCCTAACTTAGCTATACTCTACTCAGCTCTACTCTACACTACTCTGCTCTACTCTACTCTGCTCTGCTTTACTCTACTCTTCTCTACTCTACTCTTCTTCGCTCAACTTTGCTATGCTCTACTCAGTATTATTTAGCTCAACTCTGCTCTACTTAACACTAATCTTCTTTGCTCTGTTATGCATTGCTCTACTCTACTCTACTCTACTATACTCTAACTTAGCTTAACCTAGCCTAGCCTAACCTAGCTTAGTCAAACCTAGCTTTATTATGCTTTGCTCTATTCTACTCTGCTTTATTCCACTCTACTATGCTATGCTCTACTCTACTCCATTCTACTCTAGCCTAGGTTAGCTTAGCCTGAACAAGCAAGTCCAACCTCACCAAGCCTATCCTAATATAGCCTAACCTTGCTCTACTCTACCCTACTCTAGCATAGCCTAGCCTCACATAACCTAGCTTTGCTCTACTCTACTCTGCTCTACTCTACTCTACTCTGCTCTACTACTCTTATCTCTACTCTACAATAGCCTAATTTAGCCTAACATAACCTAGCCTAGCCAAACATAGCTCTACTCTAGTCAACTCTATTTTACTATACTTTAGAGTCACCCAACCTAGCCTAGCCTACCCTAACCTGGCCAAGCCACGCCTAATGAAGCTCTTCTCTACTTTACTCTTCTCTAATCATCTATACTCTACTCTACTCTAACTTAGTCAAACCTAGCCTATCCAAACTTAGCTTTACTTTACTCTACTCTACCACACAACTCTACTCTATTCTACTTTGCTCAGCTTAGCCTTGTTTAGCCTAACCTAACCTTGCTCTACTCTACTATATTGTACTTTAGCCAAGCCTAGCCTAACTTAGCTCTTCTCTACTTCACTCTACTCTACTCTACATTAGCCTAGCTTAACCTACCTTAACCTAGCCTAGTTTAACCTTACTCTATTCTACTCTACTCTACTCTACTATACTCTACTCTAACGAAGCCTAGCCTAGCCTACCCTAACCAAGCTCAACTTAACTTTGCTTTACTCTACTCTACTTTAGCCTAGCCTAGCCTAGCATAACCTTGCTCTTCTCTACTCTATTATATTCTACTTTGCTCTACTCTACTCTACTCTACTTCACTGCACTCTACTATGCTCCATATTGCTTAGCTTAGCCTTACTCTACTCTGCTTGTATAGTATAATATAGTAGATTAAAGTAGAGTAGAGTATAGTAGAACAAAGTAGAGTAGAGCTGGGTTAGGCTAGGCTAGGCTAGACAAGACTAGAGTAGGCGAGGCAAGGCTAGAGTAGAGTATATTAGAGCAAGGTTACGCTAGGCTTGGTTAAACTAGGCTAGAGTAGAGTAGTGTAGAGTAGAATAGTGCATAGTAAAGTAGAGCAGATTAACATAGAGCATAATAGAGCAAAGCAAAGCAGAGCAAAGTAGAGTACAATAAAGCAGACCAGAGTAGAGTAGAGTAGAGCAGAGCAGAGCAGAGCGAAGCAGAATAGAGTAAAGCAAGGTTAGGGTAGGCTAGGCTATCCTATCTTAGAGTAGAGTAGAGTAGAGTAGAGCTAGGTTAGGCTAGGCTAGGCTTGACTAGGCTAGGTAAGAATAGGCTATGCTTCGCTAAGCTATGCTAGAGTAGAATAGAGTAGAGTTGAGCAAAGTAGAGTAGAGGAGATAATTGCTAGGTTAAGCTCGGCTAAGCTAAAGTATAATAGAGTATATTAGAGTAGAGTGGAGCAAAGTAGTAGAGAGCAGACTAAAGCAGAGCTAAGTTAGGCTTGGCTAGGTTAGATAGAGTAGAGTAGAGTAGAGTAGAGCAAAGGAGAGCTAGGTTATGCTAGGCTAGGCTAGGCTAAGTTAGAGTATAGTAAAGTAGAGTAGTGTAGATTGGAGTAGAGTAGAGCATAATTGAGATGAGCTGAGCTGAGCTATATGGAGTAGAGCAGAGCAAAGTAGAGTAAAGTAGTGCTAGTTGGGCTACATTAGGTTATAGTAGTGTATATTGGAGTAGACCAAAGTAGAGCAGAAAAGAGCAAAGCATTGTAGAGTTAAGTAGAGTAGAGCAGAATTAAGCTAAGCATAGTAGAGAAAAGCAAAGCATAGTAGAGTAAAGCTAGGTTTTGCTAGACTAGACTTTGTTATGTTAGAGCAGAGATTAGTAGAGTAGAGCAGAGCCAAGTGAAATAGAGTAGAGCACAGTAGAGTAGAGTAGAGAAGAGAAAAACAGAGTAGACCAGAATATAGTAGAGCAAAAAAGAGTAAAGCTGAGTAAGAGAGTAAAGTAGAGTTAGGTTAGGCTAGGCTAGGCTAGAGTAGAGTAGAGTAGAGTAGAGATAGGTGAGGCTAGACTAAGCTAGGTTAGGTTAGAGTAAAGAAGGGTGGAGTAGAGTATAATATAGTAGAGTAGAGTATAATAGAGTAGGATAGAGTAGAGTATAGTAGAGTAGAGTAGAGTAGAGCTAGGTTAGGTTAGGCTAGGCTAGGGGTGGCTATGCTAGAGTAGAGTAGAGTAGATAAGAGTAAAGTAGAGAAGCACAGAGTAAAGCAGGGAAGAGAATCGTAAAGTAGAGTAGAGCAAAGAAGAGCAGAGTATAGAAGAGTAGAGTAGAAAAGAGAAAAGTAGAGTAGAGAAGAAGAGAGTAATGTAGAGTAGAATAAAGTAGAGCATAGTAGAGAAGTGCAGATCAGAGCAGAGTAGAGCAAGGTTAGGTTGAGCTAGGCTATCTAACAGTAGAGTTGAGTAGAAATAGAGTTAAGTAGAGTAGAGTAGAGTAGAATAGAGTAGAGTAGATTATAATATATTTGAGTGTAGTGGAGTAGAGCTAGGTTGGGCTAGGCTTGGCTAGGTTAGGATAGCTTAGAGAAGAGTAGAGAAGAGTAGAGTGGAGTAGAGTGGAGTAGAGTATAATAAAATATAGTATAGTAGAGTAGAGTAAAGATTGGTTAGGCTAAGCCAAGCAAGAGTATAGTAGAGAAGAGCAGAGCAAAGTAGAGTAGAGCAGAGCACAGTAGAGTATAGTAGAGAAAAGATAGGTTAGGCTAGGCTAGGCTAGACTAGAGTAGAGTAGAAAGAGTAGAGCAAAGTTTAGCTTACCTAGGTGAGGCTATGTTGGAGTAGAGTAGATTAGAGTAAAGTAAAGTGGAGTAGAGCTTGGTTAGACGAAGCTAGACTAGGCTATGATAGAGTTGAGTGGAGTAGAGTAGAGTAGTGTTTTTTTAGCTATAGTAGAGTACAGCTACGTTAGGCTAGGCATAGCTATGCTATGTTAAACTAGGCTAGAATAGAGTAGAGTAGAGTAATGTCAAGCCCCCACCTAACCAAGTACCATTATATAACAATATTATCATAAATTTTCTTAGCTGTTACATCAAGTGAGGACAAATAACAAAAAATCAAAGGTGGGGACCCGACGATAAGACAAACACTCACTCCAAAATTCGCAATATATATAAACACGAAAATTTTTTTTTTATAATAATCACACCAACCCCTCCCTTTGTTTTAGACATCTCGTGAAAAGGGTTCTTTTGTTGCAGTACCATTCTCATCTCTCGGTGCAGTGGTTTCATGACCTGTGATGTAAGCACTAAATGAGATTTTATACATCTCAATAGGTAATTCCACATAGTTAACCAAGTAAATAAAAAGGCATAACAAAATATCATAAACAATAAAGATGAATCATATGCATCAAGCTAAAATCATACCATATGTCATCTATATAAGGTAATGCCAAATGAAAACCATAAAGAAATGCAAGTTTCTTATATAGTGTGTTATTACCGGGCCCAATTCCTTTTGACACATTATCCTCTGGATCCAATCATCAATGACCGTCCTCTAGCTGGCATCCAACCAAGCACATAACACTAGGAAGATATCTGATACGAAGATCGATACCCTGCGATCCAACACGCTGAGCCTAGTGCTACCAGGTAGGTATGGTACCATACCCTGCGATCCAACACGCTGAGCCTGGTGTAAATCATCATGGAGTCATAACACATAACACTAGGCAGATATCTGATCTGAAGATCGATACCCTGCGATCCCACACGTTGAGCCTAGTGGTGAGGATAATGTTCTCTGGGAATCCATTATTTTATTTGTCATTTTCCAAACATCAATCCATGTCATATCAAAAGTCCTTTCATGTCATATTGTTTCGTCTCTTTCTTTAGCATATTGTACCATATTATTTCTTTCCTTTTTAGTTGTCATGCAAATAAAATAAACATCAACATATAGAACAACCAAAACACCACGTAACTAAAAGAAAACCATGTAAAACAAACACATAATACTGTGTTACATCACAAGATTAGGAAATTTATCTACCTGAATTTGCTGTACCAACCGTCTTACTCACTTTTGTTTCTTCTTGATGTCCTACAAGCCCGTAAAATACAAAAATAATTAATTTAAATATGCTTATTAGTCAAAAATTGCTTTCTAAAAGCTTTCCCAAACACACCCAAAAATAAATCCCAAAAGATGGGCTTACGCGGCACTGAACAGCCCGCTGGACCGCCCGCGCAGAAAAGCTTTCTAAAAGCTTTTCCAAACGGCATTTTTTCCCCAAAATTTTCTTTCGCGGTGCTGGACCGCCCGCTCCCGGCGTGCCAGTTCTCGCCTTCGCGTCTCTCTCCTGTGCGTCCGGCGAAACCGAAAGATTTCGCCGGCGTTGGACTGGCTAGTTCAAGCGCTGAACCAGTCGAAACCGGCTCGACTTCCGCCCTCTCGGTCTCAGCCGCTCACCGGAAAGGTTTACACAACCCCGAAGAAGAAGCAAATTTTTCTTACCTTACGTATCTTCGCCGGCCGTCACTGTTGCAGGCCGGAAATTCCTGGAAGAGCACGGCGACGACTGCCAAAATCTCGTGCCTAAGGAATTCTCGCCGCAGTCACTGTTGCAGAACCTCGCACTCCGGCAATTCTCCTCTCAGTCGCATGCAGTCGCAATTCTTCGCAGATGTTGTTTTATTTATTTATTTATTTATTTATTTTTTTAACGCACCTGGATCGAGTTTATAGCCATGGTCGAACCGACTTGCCCGTTCGTGGACCACAGTTTTGCATAAAACCCCTTCTAAAATGGGTATTTGCGAATATATCCTCCGCCAAATCGAATTTGAACTATGCCGACATTTAAGAATTACACATCTATCCTCCATATTACAAATTTATCCCAAATCTTTAAAAATTCATAATTTATGCATTAGAGCTCCGAAAATTACAAATTAAACATCATTGGATTCGTCTCACAGAGCTCTTTCTATAAAAAAATATAAAAATACAAATAAGAGAAAATTTGGGTTGTTACAAGTAAAGTAGAGTAGAGTAGAGTATAGTGGAGAAGAGTTTAGCAGAGCAAAGCAAAGTTGAGCAAAGCAGAGCAGAATAGAGTAGATCTGAGCAGAGCAAAGTAGAGAAAATAAGAGTAAAACCGAGTAGTAGAGTAGAGCAGGGTTAGGTTATGCTAGGCTAGGTTTGATAAGGCTAGAGTATAGTAGAGTAGAGGTTGGTTTGGCTAGGCTATGCTAGGCTAGGTTTAAGTAGAGTAAAGTAGAGTATAGTAGGCCAGAGGAGAGTAGAGTAGAGCTAGGTTAGGTTAGGCTAGGTTAGGTTAGGCTAGGTTAGGTTAGGTGAGGGTAGGCTAGGGAAGATTAGGCTAGGCTAAAGTAAATTAGAATTGAGTAGAGTATAGTAGAGTGGAGAAGAGTAGAGTAAAGTGAAGTGGAGTTAGTTAGGAATGGAAGGCTCAACTAGGCTAGATTAAAGTAGAGTAGAATAGAGTAGAGTAGTGTAGAGAAGAGCAGAGTAGAGCAGAGAATAGCAAGTCGAGCAGTGCAGATAAGAGTAGAGTAGAGTAGAGCTAGGCCAGGCTAGGATTTGCTAGGCTAGGTTAAAGCACAGTAGAGTAGAGCATAGCAAAAACAAGTAGAGCATAGTAGAGTAGAGCAGAGTAGAGTAGAGTAGAGAAGAGTTAGGTTAAGCTAATGTAAGCTAAGCTTGGTTAGAGCAGAGAAGAGCAGAGTAGAGTAGAGTAGAGTATAGTAGAACAAAGTATAGTAGAAAAGAATAAAGCATAGAAAAGCAGAGCTGAAGATAGCAGAACAGATCAAAGTATAGCAAAGAAGAGCAAAAAAAGTGTAGAGTAGAGCTAAGTTAGTCTAGGTTAAGCTTAGCTAAGCTTGGCAAGGCTAGGCTAGGATATAGTACAGTGGAGTAGAGCTAGGTTAGGCTAAGTTAGGTTAAAGTAGAGTATAATAAAGTAGAGTAGAGTAGAGTAGAGTGGGGTAGAGTAGAGTATAGTAGGGTAGAATAGAATAGAGTAGAATGGAGTAGAGCAGAGTGTAGTATACAATAGTTTAATAGTGTAGAGTAGAGCTAGGTTAGGCTATCGATGGCTTAGCAAGGCTAGGCTAATGTAGAGTAGAGTAGAGTAAAGTGGAGTAGAGCTCAGTTAGTCTAGGCTAGGCTAGAGTAGAGTACAATAAAGTTAAGCAGAGTAGAGTAGAGTTGACTAGAGTAGATAAAAGCAGGAAAGAGTAGTGTAGAGCAGAGCAGAATAGAGTAGAGTAGAGTAGAGCAGAGTAGAGCTGGGTTAACTTTAATTAGGCTAGGCTTGGCTAGGTTAGGCTAAGTTTGAGTAGAGTAGAGTACAGTAAAGTAGTGTAGAGTAGAGTAAAATAGAGTAGAGTAGAGTAGAGCATAGTATAGTAGAGTAGAGTATAGTAGAGTATTATAGAGATAGGTTATGCTAGGCTAGGTTAGGCTAGGCTAGGGTATGTTAGGCTAGGCTAGAGGAGTATACAGAAGAATAGAGTAGAGTAGAGTATAATATAGTATAGTAGGGTAGAGTTGAGCTAGTTAGCCTAGGATAGGCTGGAATATAATAGAGTAGAGTGGAGTGGAGCAAAGTAGAATAGAGTAGATTAGAGCCAAGTAGAGTACAGTTTTGTTGAGCTAGGCTAGAGTAGAGTATAGTTTTGTTGAGCTAGGCTAGGCTAGGCTAGGTTTTAATTGAGTAGGGTATAGTAGGGTAGAGCTAGGTTAGGCTAGGCTAGGCTTAGGTAGGCTAGGCTTAGTACAGCTAGGCTAGAGTAAATTAGAGTAAAGTAGAGTAGTGTAGAGGAGAGTAGACTAGAGCTACATTAAGCTAGGTTCGACTAGGTTATGCTAAACTAGGCTAGAGTAGAGTAGAGAAGAGTATAGCATAATAGAGAAGAGTAAAGTAGAGCAGAGTATAGTAGAGCAGAGAAAAGCAGAGCAAAGTAGAGTAGAGTAAAGCATATCAAAGTAGAGCAAAGCAAGACAGAGCAGAGTAATGAAGAGCTATGTTTAATGAGGCTAGAAGAGGCTAAGCTAGAGTAGAGTACAATGGAGTAGATTTTAGTCGATGTAGGTTGGGCTTCGCAAGGCAAGGCTAGGTTTGAGTCATATAGAGTAGAGTAGAGTAGAGTTGAGTAGAGTAGAGTAGAGTAGAGTAGAGGAGACAAGAGTAGAGCAAGGTTAGGCCAAGCTAGGTTAGGCTAGGCTACGATAGGATAAGCAAGGCTAGGCTAGGTTTAAGTAAATTAGAGTAGAGTTGAGTAGAGAAGGGTAGAGTAGAGTAGGGTAGAGTAAAGTAGAGCTAGATTAGGCATGGTAAGGCTAGGTTAGGCTAGAGTAGAGTAGAGTAAAGCAGTGTAAGCAAAGTAGAGTGGAGTAGAGCAGAGCATAGTAGAGTAGAGAAGAGCTGAGTAGAGCAAAGCAATGCAAAGTAGAGTAGAGTATAGTAGAGCAAAGTAGAAGAAAATAGAGTAAAGGAGAGCAAAGTAGAGTTGAATGAGGTTAGGCTAGAGTAGAGTAAAGTAGAGCCAGGTTAGGCTGGGCTAGGAAAGGTTAATTTAGAGTAGAGTAGAGAAGGGTAGAGAAAAGTCAAGTAGAAAAGAGTAGAGTAGAGTTGAAAAGGGTATAGAAGAGCAAAGCAGAGCAGAGTAGAGCTAGATTAGGCTAAGCTAGGATAAGCAAGGCTAGACTACGATAGAGTATACCTATGTTAGGTTAGGCTAGGCTAGACTAGGCTTTGTTAGAGTACAGTAGAGTAGTGTAGTGTAGAGTAGAGTAGTGCAGACCAGGGTAGAATAAAGAAAGGTTAGGTTAGGCTAGGCTAAGCTATGTTTGGCTAGGATAGATTAGACTAGGCAAGGCTAGAGTAGAATAGAGTTGAGCCTAGTAGAGTAGATCAAAGTATAATAGAGCTAGATTAGGCTTGGCTAAGCTAGGCTGGGTTGGAGTATAATAGAGTGGAGTAAAACAAAGCAGAGCAGAGTAAAGCAGAGAGTAGTAGAGCAGAGCAACGAAAAGCATAGCAGAGCAGAGCAAAGTAGAGCAAAGCTAAGTTAAGCTAGGCCAGGCTAGGCTAGGTTAGATTAGAGTAGAATAGAGTAGAGCTAGGTTTGGCTTGGCTAGGCTATGCAAGGCTGGAGTAGAGTAGAGTAAAATATAGTAAGGTAGAGTAGAGTGGCGTGGAGTAGGGTAGAGTAGAGTAGATCTCAATTAGGCTAAGCTAAGCTAGAGTAGAGTAGAGAAAAGTAGAGTGGAGCTTAGTAGAGTAGGGCAAAGTAGAGTAGAGTAAAGAAGAGTAGAGCAGAGCAGAGTAGAGTAGAGTAGAGAAGAGAAGGGAAGAGATGTGTAAAGCAGAGAAGAGTAAAGCATAGTAGAGTAGAGTAGAGTAGAGCAAAGCCTTGGTAAGGCTAAGCAGGGCTAGGCAAGAGTAGAGTAGAGTAGAGTAGGTTAAAATAGAGTATAGCAAGGCTAGTCTACCCAAGGTAAGGTTAGGCTAGGCTAGGCTAGGCTAGGCGAGGTTAGGCTAGAGTAGAATAGTGTTGAGTAGAGTAGAGCTAGGTTAGGTTAGGCTAGGCTAGGCAAGGCTAGGCTAAAGAAAAGTAGTGTAGAGTAGAGTAAAGCAAAGCAGAGCAGAGCAGAGCATAGCAGAGTAGAGTAGACCAAAGTGGAGCAAAGTAGAGTAGAGCAGTGAAGAGTATAATAGGGAGAAGCAGAGTAGAGTAGTAAAGAGTATAGTAGAGCTAGGTTAGGCAAGGCTACATTAGAGTAGATTAGAGTAGAGTAGAGCAGAGCTAAGTTAGGCTTGGGTAGGCTAGGATAGACTTGGGTAGGCAAGGCTAGGGTAGAGTGGAGAAGAGTTGAGCAGAGTAGAGTAAAGTAGAGTAAAGGTAGATTAGGCTAGGCTAGGCTATAGTACAATTGAACTAAGTAGAGTAGAGTAGAGAAGAGCAAAGCATAACAAAGTACAACATAGTAGAGCAAAGAAGAGTATAACAGAGCAGAGTTAGGTTAAGCTAGGCTAGTCTAAGTTAAAGTCGAGTGGAGTAGTGTAAAGTAGAGCTAGGTTTGGCAAGGTTAGGCTAGGCTTAGTTAGAGTGGAGTAGACTAGAATATAGTAGATTAGAGTAGAGTGGAGTAGAGTAGAGTGAAGTAGAGTAGAGCTAGGTTAGGCTAGGCATGGTTTGGCTAGGCTAGGCTAGAGTAGGGAAGGCTAGGCTAGGCTAGAGTAGAGTAGAGTTTAGTAGAGTAAAGTATAACTAGGTTAGACTAGGCTAGGTTAGGCAAAGTTAGAGCAGAATAGAGTAGAATATAGTAGATTAGATTAGAGTAGAGTAGACTTGAGTAAAGTAGACTAGAGCTATGATCGACTAGGCTAGGCTATGCTCGAGTAGGCTAGGCTAGGCAAGAGTAGAGTGGAGTAAAGTATAGCAGAGTAGAGTAGAGCTAGGTTAGGGTTGGCTAGGCTAGGCTAGGGTAAACTAGGTGAGAGTTAAGTAGAGTAGAATAGAGCAATATAGAGTAGAGTAGAGAAGAGCAGAGTAGAGGAGAGAAGAACAAAACAAAAAAGAGCAGAGAAGATTAGAGAATAGCAAAGTAGAGCAAAGCAGGACATAGTAGAGTAGAGTAGAGCTAGGTAGGCTAGGCTAGGCTAGGCTATGTTATAGTAAAGTAGAGTAGAGTAGAGTAGATCAGAGCTAGGTTAAGCTAAGTAAGACAAGGCAAGAATAGGCTAGGCTAGGTTAGGCTAGAGTGGAATAGAGTAGAGTAGAGTAGAGTAGAGTGAGGTTAAGCGAGGCTAGGCTAAAGTACAATGGAGCATATCAGAGTAGAGTAGAGCAGAGTAGAGTTGAGCAGAGTAGAGCAGAGTAGAGTAGAGCAGAGAGGAGTAGTAGTGCTAGGTTAAGCTAGCCTAGGCTAGAGTAAAATAGAGTAGAGTAGAGCTAGGTTATGCTAAGCTAGGATAGGCTAAGTTAGAGTAGAGTAGAGTAGAGTAGAGTAAAGGAAAGTAGAGAATAGCAAGGTTAGGCTAGGTTAAGCTATGATAGGATAAGCAGGCTAGGCTAGCCTAGAGTAGAATAAAGTAGAGTAGGGTAGAGTAGAGCAAGGTTATGTTGGGCTACACTAAGCTAGATTAAACAAAGGTAGAGTAGAGCAAAGTACAGTAGATTAGAGTAGAGTAGAATAGAGTAGAGCAGAGTAGAGTAGAACAGAGTTGAGCATAATATAGTAGAGCAGATTAGAGAAGAGTATAGTAGAGCTATGCTCAACTAAGCATAGTAGAGAAGAGTAGAGTAGAGCTAAGCTGAGCTAAGCTGAGCTAAGCTGAGCTAAGCAGAGCATAGTAGAGTATAGTAAAGTAGAGTAGAGTAGAGATAGGTTAGGCTAGGCTAGGCTAAGATAGACTAGAGTAGAGTAGAAAAGAGCAGAGAAGAGCAAAATAGAGAAGAGCATAAAAGAGTAGAGTAAGTTTAGGCTAGGCTAGACAAGGCGAGGTTAGAGCAGAGCGGAGTAGAGCTAAGTAGAGTAGAGTAGACAAGAGTAGAACAGAGTAGAGCAGAGTAGAGCCTAAAAAAATAGAGTAGAGTAAAATATCGTAGAGGAAAAAAAGAGTAGAGCTGAGTAAGCAGAGCTGAGCTGAGTTAGGTTAGGCTAGGCTATAGTAAAGTAGAGTAGAGTAGAGCTAGGTTAGACTAGGCTAGGCTAAGCTAGGTTAGAGTAGAGTAGAGTAGAGAAGTGTAGAGTAGAGTAGAGTAGAGTAGAGTATAGTAGAGTATAGTAAAGTAGAGTAGTGTAGAGTAGAGTAGAATATAGTACAGTACAGTATAGTAGAGTAGAGTATATTAGAGAAGAGTTAGGTTAGGCTTTGCTAAGCTAGGCTTGGTTGGGCTAAGCTAGGCTAGAGAAGAGTAGATGAGAGTAGAGCAGAGTAAGGTAGAGTAGAGTAGAGCTCGATTAGGCTAGGCTAGGCTAGAGTAGAGTAGAGTAAAGTAGAGCAGAGGTAGGTTGGGCTAGGCTAGGTTTATATAGAGTATAGTAGAGTAGAGTACAGCTTGGTTAGGCTAGGCAAGACTAGGCTAGTCAGGGAAGCTAGGAAAGGTTAGGTTAGGCTAAAATAAAGTAGAGTAGTGTAAAGATGAGTAGAGTAGAGTACAACAGAGTAAAGTAGAGCTAGGTTAAGCATGACAAGGCTTAGCTATGCTAGATTAGAGAGTAGAAGAGTATAGTAGAGCAGTATAATGCAAAGCAGAGTAGAGTAGAGTAGAGTAGAGTAGAGTAGAGCAAGGTTAAGCTAGGTTAGGCTAAAGTAATATAGAGCATATTAGAGTAGAGTAGAGTAGAGCAGAGTAGAGCAGAGTAGCGTAGAGCTGAGCAGAGCAGAGTAAAGCATAGTGGAGCGAGGTTAGGTTAGGCTAGGCTAAGCATTGTTAGAGTAGTGGAGAGCAGAGCATAGTAGAGTAGAGTAGGGTAGAGAAGAGTAGAGTGGAGCAGAGTAGAGAAGACCAGAGCTTTGTAGAGCAAAGTAGAGTAGAGCATAGCTGAGCTGAGCTAAAGCAGAATAGAGTAGAGTTGAGCAAGGTTAGGCTTGGCTAGGTTAGAGTAGAGTATGGTATAGTAGAATAGAAGAAAGAAGAAATTAGTGGAGCATACTGAGCAGAGTAGAGTAGAATTGAGTAAAGATTAATAAAGTAGAGCAAAAAAAGAGTATAGTAGAGTTAAGTTAGGTTAAGCTTGGCAATGTTAGGCAAGGTTGAATTAGAGTAAAGCTAGGTTAACATAGCCTAGGTTAGAGTAGAGTAGAGTATAGTAGAGTAGAGTGGAGTAGAGTTGAGTAAAGTAGAATATAGTAGTGAAGTAGAGTAGAGTAGAGTATAGTATGGTAGAGTTGAGTAGAGTAGAGCTAAGTTAGGTTAGGCTAGGATAGGCTTGACTAGGTTATGCTTGAGTAGATTAGAGTGGAGTAGAGTAGAGTAAAGAAAAGTAGAGTAGAGCTCGATAAGGCTAGGCAAGGTTAGAGTAGAGTAGACTAGAGTAGTGCATAGTAGAACGAAATGGAGTAGAGCACAGTAGAGTAGAGTAGATTAGAGTAGAGTAGAGTAGAGTAGAGCTCAGTTAGGCATGACAAAGCTAGGCTAAGAGAGGAAAGGATGGCTAGGCGAGGCTAAGCAAGGCTAAAGTAAAGCAGAGTTGAGCATAATAGAGTTGAGTAGAGCTAGGTTATGTTAGGCTAAGCTAGAGTACGATAGAGCATATTAGGGTATAGTAGACCAGAGCAAAGCAAAGCAGAGTAGAGCACAGCAGTGCAAAGTAGAGAAGAGCAATGTAGAGCAGAGTAGAATAGAGCTCGATTAGGCCAGGCTAGGCTTGGCTAGGGTAGAGCAGAGTAGAGTTGAGCTAGGTTATACTAGGCAATCTTACCTTAAGTTAGAGTAGAGTAGAGTAGAGTATAGAAGTGTAGAGTAAAGTAAAGTAGAGCTTGGTTAAGCTAGGCTGGCCTAGGGTAGGCTAGGCTAAGCATAGCTAAGCTAGTGTAGAGTAGAGTAGAGTAGGGTAGAGTAGAGTAGAGTAAAGCAAAGTATAGTAGAGTAGAATAGAAAAAGCATAACAGAGTAGAGCAGAGCAGAGTTGAGCTAAGCAGAGTGGAGTAGAGTAGAGCAGAGCAGAGTATAGTAAAGCTAAGTTAGGCCAGGGTAGGCTAAGCTAGGTTAGAGTAGAGCAGTGTAGAGTAGAGTAGAGCAAAAAAGAGTAGAGCATAGCAGAGTAGAGTAGAGCAAAAAGACGAAAAGCTTAGCAAGCTGAGTTGAGTGGAGTTAGGTTAGGCTAGGCTAGGCAAGTGTAAGGTAAAATAGGGTAGGGTTGGCTAGGTTAGGCTAGGTTATAGTAGAGTAGAATAGAGTATAGTATAGTATTGTAAAGTAGACTAGAGTAGAGTAATATAGAGTAGAATAAAGTATAGTTTAGTAGATTAGAGTATAGTAGAGTGGAGAAAGGTTAGGCTAGGATAGGCTTGGATAGGGTAGGCTGAGTAGAGTAGAGTAGAGTAGCATAGAGTGGAGTAGAGCTTGGTTAGGCTAGGCTTGAGTAAAGTAGAGAAGAGTAAAATAGAATAAAGTAGAGTAGAGAAGAAAAGAGCAAAGGAAAGTAGAGCATAATAGAGTAGAGCAGGGTAGAATAAAGTAGAGCAGAGTAGAATAAAGTAGAGTAGAGTACAACAGAGCAAAATAGAGCAGAGTAGAGCTAGGTTAGGCTGAGCTAAGCCTGGCTAGGTTAGCTAAGCGATATTATAATAAAGTAGAGTAGAGTAGAGTAGAGAAGAGTAGAGCTGAGTAGAAATAAATAAAGTAAAGTAGAGTAGAGGATAGTATAATAGAGTATTGTAGAGTGCAATATAGTAGAGCTAGGTTAGGCTAAGGCTAGGCTTTGTTAGGCTAGGCAAGAGTAGAGTAGAGAAGAGTAGAGTAGGGTTGAGTAGAGTAGATTATAGTAGAGTATAGTGGAGTAGAGCAAGGTTAGGCTAGGCTAGGCAAGAGTACAAGAGTGTAGAGTAGAGTAAAGTAGAGTAAAGTAGAGCAGAGTAGAGCAGAGTAGAGCATAACAGAGTAGAGAAGAGCTAAGTTAGGCTATGGTAGGCTTGGCTTGGCTAGACTAGGCAAAGTTGGCCTCAAAAATAGAATAGAGGAGTAGAGTGGAGTAGAGTAGAGTAAAGAAGAGTAAAGTTAGGTTAGGCTTGAGTAGGCTAGGCTAGAGTAGAGTTGAGTAGAGTAGAGCTAAGTTAGGCTAGGCTATGCTGAACAAAGCTAGAGTAGAGAAGAGTAGTGTAGAGTAAGGCAGAAAAGAATAGAGCAGAGTACAATAGAATAGAGCAGAGCAAACAGTGAACTTAGGTTAGGCTAGAGTATAGTAGAGTAGAGTAGAGAATATTAGAGTAGCGCAAGGTTGGGTTAGGATAGGCTAGGCTAGGCTAGGTTTGAGTCGAGTAGATTAGAGTATAGTAGTGTAGGGTATTATGGAGTAGAGTAGAGTAGAGCTAGGTTAGGCTAGGTTAGGTTTAGCTAGGCTTGGGTAGGCTAGGCATGGCTAGGCTAGGCTAAAGAAAAGTAGAGTAGAATAGAGTAGAGAAGAGTGGAGTAGGGTAGACTAAAGTAGAGTAGAGTGGTGTAGAGTAGAGTAGCATAGAGAAAAGGAGAGTAGAGCAGAGTAGAGTAGAGAAGAGCAAAGCATAACAGAGTAGAGTAGAACTAAATTAGGCTAGTCTAGGTTAGGCTAGAGTAGAGTTGAGCTAGGTCAGGCTAGGCTAGACTTAGCTAATTTAAAGTAGAGTAGAGTAGAGTATAGTAGAGTAAAGTAGAGCAGAGTTGTGTAGAGTAGAGTAGAGTAGAGTAGAGCACAGTAGAGAAGAGTAGAGTAGAGTAATGAAGAGCTTGATTAGGCTAGGTTAGGCTAGATTAGAGTAGAATAGAGTAAGGTTAGCTTAGACTAAGCTAGGTTAGGATAGAGTTAAGAAGACTAGAGTAGAGTATAATAGAGTGGAGTATAGTAGAGTGGAGTAGATTAGAGTACAACAGAGCAGAGTAGAGCAAGATTAGGCAAGGATAGGCTAGGTGAGGCTATGCTAGAGAAGAGTAAAGTAGAGTAGAGCTAGATTAGGCTAAGCTAGAGTATAATAGAGTAGAGTAGAATAAAGTAGAGCAGAATAGAGTAGAGGAGGGTAACATAGATCAAAGTATAAATAAGCACAATAGAGTAGAGAAGAGAGAATAAAAAAAGAGCAGAGTAGAGCGAGGTTAGGCTAGGCTAGAGTAAAGTAGATTAGAGTATAGCTAGGTCAAGCTTGGCTAGGCTAAGCTAGGTTATAATAGAGTAGATTAGAGTAGAGTAGAGCTAAGATAAGCTATGTTAGGATTGGCTAGGCTAGGTTAGGCAAAAGTATAGTAGAGTATAATATAGTAGAGTAAAGCTTAGTTAGGTTAAGATAGGCTGGGTTAGGCTAGAGTAGAGTAGAGTATAGCAGAGCAAAGTAGAGCAAAGCACAGTTGAGTAGAGTAAAGCAAAGCAGAGCAGAGTATAGCTAACTAGAGCAGAGCTTAGCAGAGCTATGTTTGGCTAAGCCAGGCTAGGCTAGTTAGAGTAGAGTAGAGTAGAGTAGAGTAGAATAGAGTAAAGTAAAGTAGAGTAGAGTAGAGTAGAGAAGAGTAGAGTAGAGCTAGGTTAGCCAAGGGTATGTTAGGTTAGGCTAGGCTAATCAAGGCTAAAGTAGAGTAAAGTTTAGTAGAGAAGAGTAGAGTAGGGTAGAGTAGACTAAGGTTAGGGTAGTGTACAATAGAGTAGTGTAGTATAGAGTAGAATAGAGTAGAATAGAGTAAAGTAGAGTAGAGTAGAGTCGATAATAGTAGAGCAGAGCAGAGAAGAGTATAGCAAGGTTAGGTTAGGTTAGGTTAGGCTGTGGTTGACTAAGCTAGGCTGGGTTAGACTGGAGTAGAGTAGTGTAGAGTAGAGTAGAGCTAGGCTAGGCTAAGCAAAGCTAGAGTAGATTAGATTAGTGTAGAGTAGATTTGAGTAGGGTATAATATAGTAGAGTAAAGTAAAGTAGAGTTATGTTAGGCTTGGCAATGCTAGGCTAGGCTAAAGTAGAGTATAGTAGGGTAGAGTAGAGTAGAGCTAGGTTAGGCTAGGCTATGTTAGACTAGGCTAAACTAGTCAAGTGTATAGTAGAATAGAGTAGAGCAGAGCAAAGCATAGGAGAGTACAGTAGAGAATAGTAGAGTAGAGCTCAGTTAGGATAGGCAAGGCTAGACTATGGTAGAGTAGAGTAGAGTAGAGTAGAATAAAGTAGAGTAGAGTAGAGCGAGTTTAGGCGAGGCTAGGCAATGCCTGGCTAGGCTTTGTTAGAGTAGAGTAGAGTAGAATAGAGTAGATTTATAGTAGAGTAAAGTAGAGTAGAGTTAGGTCAGTCTAGGTTAGTCTAGAGTAGAGTAGATTAGAGTAGGGTAGAGTATAGTAGAGTAGAGTACAGTTAGGTTAGGCTTGGTTATGTGTAACATGGCTAGAGTAGATTAGAGTAGAGTAGAGTACAGTATAGTACAGTATAGTAGAGCAAAGTAGAGTAGAGCAGAGTAGAGTAGAACGGAGCATAATAGAGCAGAGTTGAGAAAATCAGAGATAGCAGAGCATAATAGAGCAAAATAGAGTAGAACAGAGCATAGTTGAGTAGAGTAGAGTAGGGAAAAGTTAGGCTAGGCTAGAGTAAAGTCGAGCTAGGTTAGGTTAGGCTGGGCTAGGCTAAGTTAGAATTAAGTAAAGTAGAATAGAGTAGAGTAAAGTAGCGCAGAGCTAGGTTAGGCTAGGATATGTTAGAGTAGGCTTGGTCAGGCTATGTAGGCTAGAGTATAATAGAGTAGAGTAGAGTGAAGTAAAAGTAGCTCAGGCTAGCCTAGGCTAGACAAAACAATGCTCGAGTAGAGTAGAGTAGAGTAGAGTGTATTAGAGTAGAGCAGAGTTGAGTAGAGTAGAGAAGAGTTGAGCAGAGCAGAGAAGGGTAGAGCATAGCAGAGAGGAGTAGAGCAGGGCATATTAAGGTAGAGTAGAGCATAGTAGAGCAGTGTAGAGCAGAATAGAGCTGAGTAGAGCATAACAAAGAGGAGCAGAGCAGAGTAGAGTAGAGCAAGGTTAGGCTAGGCTAGGTTAGACAAGGATAAGCTAGGCAAGGTTAGATTTGAGTAGAGTAGAGTAAAGTATAGTAATGTAGAGTAGAGTAGAGTAAAGCAGAGTTGAGCAAGGTTATGCTAGACTAGGCTACAGTATAGTGGACCAGAGTAGAGTTGGGTAGTACAGAGCAGAGTAAAGTAGAGCAAAATATAGTGTAGAGCTAGGTTAGGCAAGGCTAGGCTAGGCTAGGCTAAGCATAAGTAGGGTAGAGTAGAGTAGAGTAGATATAAGAAGAGTAAAGTAGAGTATAGTTTTCTTAGGCTAAGCTAGCCTAAGCTAGGGTAGGCCAGGCTAGGCTAAACTAGAGTATAGTAGAGTAGAGTAGAGCAAGATTAGGCTAAGATAGGCTTCGCTAAACTAGGTTAAAGTAGAGTAGAGTAGAGTAGGGTAAAGCAAAGTAGAGTAGAGTAGAGTAGAGTAGAGCATAAAAGAGAATAGTAGAGCAAAGTAGAGTAGATCATAATAGAGAAAAGCATATAAGAGCAGAATAAAGTAGAGCAAAATAGAGAAAAGCAAAATTGAGTAGAGTAGAGCAAGGTAGAGTTATGTTAAGCTAGGCTAGGCTAGAGTAGAGTAGATTAGAGATATATTAGGCTAGGCTTGGTTAGAATAGAGTAGAGTAGAAGAGAGTAGAGTAAAGTAGAGTAGAGTTTAGTAGAGTATAATAGAGTTAGGTTAAGCTAGGCTAGGCTAGTGTAGAGTAGAGTAGAGTAGAGTAGTGTGAGGTTAGGCTAGGCTAGAGTACTATATAGTAGAGTAGAGCATAACAAAGTATAGTAGAGCAGAGTAAAACAAAGCATATTAGAGCAGAGCAAGGTAGATAGATCAAAATTGAGCAGTGTAGAGTAGAGCTAGGTTAGGTTATGCTAGGCTGGGCTAGGCAAGGCTAGAGTAGAGTAGAGTAGTGTAGAGCTAGGTTAGACTAAGCTAGGTTAGGCTAGGTTAAAATAGTGTAGAGTAGAGTATGGCATAGTATAGTATAGTATAATATAGTATAGTATAGTATAATATAGTATAGTAGAGTAGAGTAGAGGCATGTTATGCTGGGCTAGGCAAGGCTAGAGTATAGTATAGTTGAGTAGAGTAGAGTAGAGTAGGATAGAGCTCATTTAGGCTAGGCTAGGCTAAGTGAGAGAAGAGTAGAGTAGAGTAGAGCATAACAGAGCAAAGCAGAGCAATGTAGAGAAGAGGAGAGCAGAATAGAGCAAAATAGAACAGGGTAGACCAGAAAAGAAAACAGTAGAGTCGAGTTGAGTAGAGCAGAGTAGAGCTAAGTTTGGCTAAGTGAGGCAAGGCTTGGTTAGAGTAAAGCAGAGTAGAGTAGAGTAGAGTAAAATAGAGTAGAGTAGAGTAGTGTAGAGTAGAATAGAGTAGATTAGAGTATAGTATAGTATAGTGTAGTAGAGAAGAGTTAAGTAAAGTAGAGCTAGCTTATGCTAGTCTAGGCCAGGCTTGGTAAGGCTAGGCTTAGTTAGGTAGGCTAGAGTAGACTAGAGCAGACTAGGGTAGAGTAGAGTATAGTAGAGTGTAGTAGAGTAGAGTATAGCAAGGTTAGGCTAGGCTAGGCTATGCAATGGTAAGCTATGTTAAGCTAGGCTAAGATAGAGTAGACTAGAGTATAATAGAATAGAGTAGAGCTAGATTTGGCTCGGTTAGCCTAGGCTAGAGTAAAGTAGTGTAGAGTATAATAGAGTAGAGCAGAGTAGAGTGGAGCAGAGAAGAGCAGAGCATAGTAGAATAAAGTAGAGAAGAATTGAGAAAGAGTAGAGAAAAGCACGATAGAGTAGAGTAGAGTAGAGAGAGAAGAGTAGAGTAGAGCTAGGTTAGGATAAGCAAGGCAAGGCTTGGTTTGAGTAGAGTAGAGTATAGTAGAGTAGAATAGAGCGATGCAGAGTAGAGCAGAGTAGAGAAAAGTAGAGTAGAGCTTCTAGTCTAAGAAAAGCTAGAGTATAGTAGAGTATAGTAGAGTAGGGTAGAGCTTGGTTATGCTAAGCAAGGCTAGGCTAGGTAAGAGTAGAGTAGATTAGGGTAGAGTAGAGTATAATATAGTAGAGTAGAGTAGAGCTACGTTAGGCTTGGTTAGGCTTGGTTAGGGTAGGCTAGGTTAGGCTAAGTAGGCTAGAGTAAAGTGGAGTAGAGTAGAGTAGAGTGGCGCTAAGTTATGCTAGGCACAGCTAGAGTAAAGTAGGTAGAGTAGAGAAAAGCATAGCAGAGTAGAGCATAGTAGAGTAGAGCAGAGCGAAGTATAGCATAATAGACCAGAACAAATAAGAGTAGAGCATAATAGAGTAGAGTAGAGTAGAGCAGAGTAAAGCAAAGCAGAGCAAATTAGAGTAGAGCAGAGTAGAGCAGAGGAGAGCTAAGTTAGGCTAGGTTAGGCCAGCATTGGCTAGGCTATAGTAGAGTAGAGTAGACTAGACTAGAGTTAGGCTAGGCTTGGCTAAGCTAGGCTAAGTTAGAATAGAATGGAGTAGAATTGTCTAGATTAGAGTAGAGTAGAGTAGAGTATAATAAAGTAGAGTAGAGCAAGATTAGACTAGGCAAAGCTAGGCTAGAGTAGGCTTAGCTAGGCTAGGCTAGAGTATAGTAAAGTGGAGTTGAGTAGAGTAGAATAGAGCTAGCTTAGGCTAGGCTAAGATAGGCTTGGCTAAGCTACACTAAAGTAAAGTAGACTAGAGTAGAGTAGAATAGAGTGGAGTAGAGTAGAGCATAGTAGTGAGGAGAAGAGTAGTACAGGGTAGAGAAGAGAAGAGCATAGTAAAGTAGGGCCAAGCAGAGATGAGTAGAGCAGAGCAGTGTAAAGTAGGGTAGAGTAGAGCAAGGTTAGGCTAGGCTAGCCTTGGTTAGATTAGAGTAGAGTAGAGCAAATTAGAGAAGAGCATAGTAGAGTAGAGTTAAGTTAGGCTATGCTTGGCTAGGCTAGGCTAGGTAAGGATAGGTTAGGCTAGGATAATCTTGGCTTGGCTAAACTAGAGTAGATTAGAGTCTAGTAAAGTAGAGTAGAATAGAGTAGAGTAGAGTTGAGAAAGGTTAGGCTAGAGTACAATAAAGCACAGTAGAGTAGAGTAATGCAGAGCATAGCAGAGTAGAGCAGAGCAGAGTAGAGAAAAGCAGAGCACAGCACAGTAGAGCTAGGTTATGCTAAGCTAGGCTCGACTAAGTTTGGCTAGGCTAGGCTAGAGTAGAGGAGAGCAAAGTACAGTAGAGTGGAGTAGAGCTAGGTTAGGCTAGGCTAGGCTAAGTTAGAGTAGAGTAGAGTAACATAGATTAGATTAAAGAAGTGTAGAGTAAAGTAGAGTTTTGTTAGGTAAGGCTAGTCTAGAGTAGCATAGGGTAGAGTGTAGTCGAGTGGAGTGGAGCTAAGCTAAGCTAGGCTAGGCTAAGCTAAGCTAAATAAGGCTAGGTAGAGTAGAGTAGAGTAGAGTAGAGTAGTACAGAGTAGAATAGAGAAAAGTTGAGAAGAGCTTAGTAGAGTAAAGCTGAGTAGAGTAGAGTATAATAGAGCATAGCAAAGTAAAGCAAAGTAGAGAAGAGTAGAGTAGAGCTGACCAAAGTGGAGCAAAGTAGAGCAGAGTAGAGAAAGCCGAGAAGAGCTAGGTTAGGGTAGGCTATGTTATGCTATGATATAGTAGATTAGAGTAGAGTAGATCTAGGTTAAGCTAGGCTAATCTAAGTTAGAATAGAGTATAGTAGAATAGTGTAGATTAGAGTAGATTAGAGTAGAGTAGAGTAGCATAATGTATAGTAAAGTAAGGTTAGGCTAGGCTATGCTATAGTAGGCTAAGCTTGGCAATGTTAGGCTAGTGTAGAGTAGAGTAGAGTATAATAGGGAAGAGCTGTCATAGGCTAGGCAAAACTAGGCTAGAGTAGGGTAAAGTAGAGTACAGTATAGTAAAGTAGAGTAGAGCAGAGAAGAGTAGAGTAGAGTAAAGTAGAGTAGAGAAGAGCAGAGTAGAGCAGAGCAAAGCAGAATAGAGTAGAGGAGAGTAGATTAAAGCGATCACAAGTTAGGCTAGGCTAAACTAAGCTAAGTTAAAGTAAAGTAAAGTAGAGTATAATATATTTGAGTGGAGTAGAGTAGAGTAATTTAAAGAAGAGAAGAGTTAAGTTAGGCTAGCTAGAGTAGGTGGGAGAAGAGTGTAGTAGAATAGAGTAAAGCTAGGTTAGGTTAGGTTAAGCTAGGATACACTGGGCTAAAGTAGTAAAGAGTAGAGTAGAGTAGAGCAGAGCATAACAGTATAGAGTAGAGCAGAGTAGAGTAGAGTAGAGAAGAGTAGAGTGGAGTATAATAGAGCTGAGTAGAGTAGAACATAGTAGAGGCAAGAAGAGTAGAGCAGAGAAGAGAAGAGTAGAGCTAGGTTAGGCTAGGCTTGGTTAGAGAGGAGTAGAGTAGAGCTAGGTTAGGCTAAGCTAGGCTAAGCTAGGTAGCATAAAGTAGAGTAGAATTGAGCAGAGTTGAGTAGGATAGAGTAGGGCAAAGTAGAGTAAAGCAGAGAAGAGTAGAGTATAGTAGAATGGAGAAGAGAAGAGTAGAGTAGAGCGTAGCATGGTATAGTTGAGAAGAGTAAAGCTAGGTCAGGCTAAGGTTGCCTAAGCTTCGTTATGCTAGGCTTCTTTAGCCTAGGCTAGAGTAGAGTAGTGTAGAGTAGATTCGAGTAAAGTAGACTAGTGTATAGTAGAGTATAGTAAAATAGAGTAGAGTTGAGCTAGGCTAGGCTGTACAATGGTAGGCTATGTTAGGTTAGGCTAGGCTTGAGTAAGGTAGAGTAGAGTAGAGCTATATTAGGCTTGGCTAAGCTAGAGTAGAGTAGAGTATTGTAGAGTAGAGTAGAGTAGAGTAACATGGAGTAGAATAAAGACTAGTATAGTAGAGTAAAGTTGAGCAGAGTAGAGTAGAGTAGAACAGAGAAGAGAAGAGTAGAGCATAGCATAATATAATCGACAAGAGTAAAGTTAGGTCAGGCCAAGCTAGGCGAAGCTTGGTTATGCTAGGCAAGTTTAGGCTAGGCTAGAGTAGAGTAAATTAGAGTAGAGTCGAGTAATGTAGAGTAGAGTATAGTAGAGTATAGTAAAATAGAGTAGAGCTGAGCTAGGTTAGGCTGTACAATTGTAGGCTATGTTAGGTTAGGCTAGGCTTCAGTAAGACAGAGTAGAGTAGAGCACAATTAGGCTAGGCTAGGCTAAAGTAGAGTAGAGTAGAGCATAGTAGAGTACAAAAGAGTAGAGCATTGTAGAGAAGAGTAGAGCAGCACAGAGCAGAGCACAGTAGAGCAAAACTGAGTAAAACTGAGCAAAACTGTGCAGAGCTGATAGAGTAGAGTATAATAGAGCTAGTTTAGGTAAAGTTAGGTTAGCCTAGGCTAGGTTATAGTAGAGTAGAGTTGAGTAGAGTAGAGTAGAATAGTGTAGAGTAGAGTAGAGTAGAGAATAGTATAGTAAATCTTGGATAGGCTTTGCTAGGGTTGGTTAGGCTAGGTTAGGCAAGGCCAGAGTCTAGTAGGGTAGAGTAGAGTGAGTAAAATAAAGCTAGGCTACGTTTGGCTAGGATAAGTTAGGCTAAAGTAAAGCAGAGTAGGATAAAGTAGAGTAGAGAAGAATAGAGCAAAGTAGAGCAAAGTAGAGTGGAGCAGAGTAAACTAGAGAAAAGCAATACAAAGCAGAGCAGAGTAGAGCAGAGCAATGTAGAGCTAGGTTAGGTGAGGCTATGCTAGGCTAAGCGTGGGTTGAGTAGAGTAGAGTAGAGTAGAACTTGGTAAGCTAGGCTAGGTTAGAGTAGAGTATAATAGAGTACAGTGCTATATATTAGAGTAGAGTTGAACATGGTTAGGCTAGGCTAGGCTAGGCACGTTTAAGATAGGCTCAGTAGAGTAGAGTAGAGTCGAGTAGAGTCGAGTAGACTAGAGTATAGTAGAGTATAGTAGAGTAGGAAAGAATATAGATAGGTCAAGCTAGGCTAGGCTAGATAAGCTTAGGTTAGGTTTTGCTAGGTTAGGCAAGAGTAGGGTAGAGTAGAGTAGAGTAGAGAAGAGTAAGGTAGAGTAGAGTATAATAGAGCTAGATTACGTTAGGCTAGGCTACGCTAGAGTAGAGTAGAGTAGACAAGAATAGAGTAGAGTAGAGTAGAGCAAAGCTAAGCAGAGTAGAGCATAGTAGAGCTAAGTTAGGCTAGGCTTGGCTAGGCTAGGTTTGGCTAAGCTAGGCTAAGATAAGGCTAGCCTAGGTTAGAGTATGGTATAACAGAGCAGAGTAGAGTAGAATAGAGTAGCATAAAATAGAGTAGAGTAGAGTTGAATATAGTAGAGTATAGTAGAGTTGAGTAGAGTAGAGTAGAGCTCGTTAGGCTAGGTAAGAGTAGAGTAGAGTAGAGTAGAGAAAAGCATATCAGAGTAGATTTAAGTAGGGCTAGGTTAGGCTAGGCAGGGCTAAGCTAGGCTAGGGTTGGTTAGGTTAGGTTAGGCGAGGCTAGGCTTGAGTAAAGAAGAGTAGAGTAAAGTAAAGTAGTGTAGAGAAGAGTTGAGCATAGTAGAGTAGAGTAGAGTAGAGGATAGCAAAGTTGAGCAGAGTAGAGTAGAGAAGAGCAGAGCAGAGTAGAGTAGTGCAGAGAAAAGGAGAACAGAGTAGAGCAAAGCAGAGTAGAGAATCGTAGAGCTGAGCTGAGCAGAGTAGAGCAGAGCTAGGTTAGGCTAGTCTTGGTTATGTTAGGCTATGCTAAGGTAGAGTAGAGAAGAGTTGAATGGAGTAGAGTAGAGTAGAGTAGTGTAGAGCTAGGTTAGGTTAGGTCAGGTTAGGTTAGAGTAGAGTAGTGTAGGCTAAGTAAAGTATAGCTAAGTAAGGTAGAATAGAGTAAAGTATAATAGAGTAAAGCAAAGCATGGTTTGGCTAGGCAAATCTTGGTTAGAGTGGAGTAGTGTAATGTAGAGTATAGTACAGTTGAGTAGAGTAGAGTAGATCTAGGTTAGGCTACTATAGACAAGGCTAGGCAAGGCAAGGCTAGGGTTCAGTAGAGTAGAGTATAGTAGAGTAGAGTTGGAATAGTTTAGAGCAAAGCAGAGTAGAGTAGAGCACTATAGAGTAGAGTAGAGTAGAGAAGAGAGCTAGGTTAGGCTAGGCTAGCCATGTATAGGGTAGAGTTAAGTTAGGCTAGGCTAGGCTTTGTTAGGGTAGAGTAGAGTATAGTAGAGTGTAGTAGAGTAGAGCAGAGTAGAGTAGAATAGAGTAGAGTAAAATAGAGTTAAGTAGAGTAGAGTAGGGTAGAGTAGTGTATAATAGAGTAGAGTAGAGTAGAGTGAGGTTAGCATTGGTTAGAATAGAGTACAGTAGTTTAGAGTAGAGCATAATAAAGTAGAGTAGAATAGAGCATAGTAGATTAGAGTAGAATAGAGTAGAGCAAAGCTAAGCAGAGTAGAGCAGAGCATAATAGACTAGGTTAGGCTACGATAGACTCAACTAGGCTAGGCTAGAGTTTAGTAGAGTAGAGTAGAGTTTAGCGAGCCGAGGGTAGGCTAAGTTAGAGCAGAGTAGAGTAGAGTAATGTAGAGTAGAGTAGAGTAAAGTAGAGTAGAGTGGAAAAGAGGAGAGGAGAGGAGAGGATATGAGAGGAGACAAGAGGAGAGAAGAGTATAACATAATAGAGCAGTGCTGAGCAGAGCAAGGAAGCATAGAGAAGTGTAGAGTAGAGTAGAGTAGATCGAGGTTAGGCAAGGCTAGGCTAGCCTATGTTATAGTAGGGTAGAGTAGAGTAGAGTACAGCTAACATTGGTTTGGTTTGGCTAGGCTAGGCTAGATTAAAGTAGTAGAGGTTAGTTGAACTAGGTTAAATAAGGTTAGGTTAGGCTAAGCTAGAGTGGAATAAAGTAGAGTAGAGTAGAGCAAAGTAGAGTAAAGAAGAGTAGAGCAAAGCAGAGCAGAGTAGAGTAGAGCAAGGTAGAGTAGAGTAAAGCAGAGAAGAATAGAGTAGAACAATATAGAGTTGAGTAGAGTAAAGCAGACAAGAGTAGAGTAGAGGAGAGTATAGTAGATATTAAAAAAGTAGAATAAAGTTGGGTATAAAAGAATAGAGTAGGGTAGAGGAGAGTAAAGCTAGGTGTGGCTATGCTAGGCTAAGCAAGACAAGAGTAGAGTAGAATAGAGTAGAGTAGAGTAAAGTAGAGTAGAGCAAGGTTAAGCTAGGCTTGGTTAGGTTATGTTAGAGTAGGGTATAGTAGAGTAGAGTAGAGCTAGGTTAGGTTGGGCAAAGCTTGGCTAAGCTTTGCTTGGTTAGGGTAGGCTAGGCTAGGCTAGAGTAAAATAAAGAAGAGTAGGGTAGAGGTAGGTTAAGATAGGCTAGGTTAGGTTCGAGTTGGCAAGGCTAGGCGAGGCTAGGTTAGGATTCGCTAGGCAGGGTCAAATAGAGTAGAGTAGAGTTTAGTAGATAAGAGCTACGTTAGGCTATTTTAAGCTAGGCTAGGTGAGAGTATAATAGAGTAGTGTAGAGTAGAGTAGAGCAAAGCATAGCAAAACAAAGCAGAGTAGAGCAAAGTAGACTAGAATAGAGAAGAATAGAGCAGAGCAGACAAGAACAGAGTAGAGCAGAGCAAAGCAGAGTAGAGTAGAGCTAAGTTAGGCTAGTCTATGCTAGGCTATGTAGGGCTATGCTAGGCTATGCTAGGCTAGGCTAGAGTAAAGTAAAGAAGAGTAGAGGTAAGTTAGGCTAGGCTAGGCTAGGTTAGAGTAGGGTAGAGTAGTGTAGAGTAGAGCATAGTTGAGTTGAGTAAATTATAGCTATGTTTGGCTTAGCTATGCTAGGTGAAAGTATAATGGAATAGAGTAGAGTGGAGTAGAGCATAGTAAAGCAGAGTAGAGCAAAGTAGAGTAGAGCAAAGCAGAACAGAGCAGAGTTGAGCAGAGCAGAATAGAGCAAAGTAATGCAGAGTAAAACTTGGTTAAGCTAGGCTATGTTAGGCTAGGCTAGGCTAGAGTAGAGTAGAGTAGAGTAGAGCTAGGTTATGATAAGCAAGGCTAGGCATGTGTAGAGTAGCATAGAGTTAAGTAAAAAATAGAGAAGAGTAAAGCTGAGCAGAGTAGAGCATTACAGAGTAGAGTTGGGAAAGTAGAGAAGAGCAAAGTCAGGCTAAGCTAGAGTAGAGTAAAATTAGGTTAGGATAGGCTAGGCTAGGTTAGAGTAAAGTAGAGTAGAGTAGAGCTAAATTTGGTTAGGCTTGGCTAGACTAGGTTAGATAAGGCAAGGCTAGGCTAGGATTGGCTAAGTTGGAGTAGAGTAGATTAGATTAGAGTAGAGTAGAGTAGCATAAAGTAGAGTAGAGTAGAGTAGAGCTAGGTTAGGCAAGACGAGGCTGGGTTAGGCTAGAGTACAATAGAGTAAAGTAGAGTTGAGCAGAGCAAATTAGAGTAGAGCAGAGCAGAGTAAAGCAAAGTAAAGCTAAGTTAGGCTAGGATAGGCTAGGCTAGAGTAGAGTAGAGTAGAATAGAGCGAGGCTATGGTAAGCAAGGCTAGGTTAGTGTAGAGTAGCATAGAGTTGAGTAGAGTAGAGTAAAGTATAATGGAGTAGTGCACAGTTAGGTTAGGCTAAGCTAGGTTGGGCTAGAGCAAAGTAGAGTAGAGTTTAGTGGAGTAGAGAAGAGCAAAGTAGAGTAGAGAACCATAGAGTGGAGCATAGTAGAGTAGAAAAGAGAATAGTAGAGTAGAGTAGAGAAGATCAGAGTAGGGCAGAGCAGAGTAGAGTAGAGCTAGGTTTGGCTAAGCAAGGCTAGGCTATGCCAGGCTAAGCTAGATTAGAGTAGAGTAGAGTAGAGCAAAGTTGAGTAGAGTGTAGTAGATTAGAGTAAAGTAGAGTATAGTATAGTATAATATAGTAGAGTAAAGCTAGGTAGGATATGCTAGGTGAGGCTAGGCTATGTTAGGCTAGGTTAGTCTAGGCTAGAGTAGAGTAGAGTCGAGTAGAGTAGAGCTAAGTTAGTTTAAGTAAGCTAAGCTATACGAGGCTAAAGTAGAGTAGTGTAGAGTTGAGTAGAGCAGAGTAGAGAAGAGCAGAGCAGAGTAGAGCAGAGCAGTGCATAACGGAGTGGAGTAGAGAAAAGTGGTGTAATGTAGAGTAGAGCAACATATAGTAGAGCATAGTAGAGTAGAGTAGAGTAGAGTAGAGTAGAGTAGAGTAGAGTAAAAAAGAACTAGGTTCGACTAGGCTAGGTAGGAATACAATAGAGTAGAGTTGAGTAGAGCAGAGCAAAGCAAAGTAGAGTAGAGCAAAATAGAGTAGAGCATAGTAGAGCAGAGTCGAGCAGAGCATAGGTATGTTAGGCTAAACATCGTTAGGCTAGAATAGAGTAGAGTAGAGCTAGGTTAAGCTTGGCTAGGCTAGGGTAGGATTGGTAATGGAAGGCTTGAGTACAACAGAGTGGAGTAAAGTAGAGTAGAGTAGAGCAAAGTAGAGTAGAGAAGACTAGAGTATAACAAAATTAAGTAGAGCATAGTAGAGTAGAGCAGAGCTCAATTAGGCAAGGCTATGCTAGAGTAGAGTAGTGTAGAGGAAGGTTAGACTAAGCTATGTTAGAGTTTAGTAGAGTAGAGTAGAGTAGACTAAAGTAGAGTAGAGTAAAGTAGAGTCTAGTAGAGTACAATAGAGTATAATAGAGTAGAGTAGAGCAAGGTTAGGATAGGCTAGGCTAGGATAGAATAGAGTAGAGTAGAGCTCGGTTAGGCTAGGCTAGAGTAGAGTAGAGTAAAGTAGAGCAGAAAAGAGCCAATCAGAGAAGAGCAAAGCAGAGTAGAGCAGAGTGGAGCAGAGCAGAGTAGAGAAGTGTAGAGGAGATTAGAGTAGAGTAGAGCAGAGTAGAGGTGAGTAGAACAAAGCAGAGTAGAGTAGAGTAGAGCTTGGTTAAGCTAAGTTAGGTTAGGCTAGGCATGCTAGGTTCAAGTAGAGTAGAGTAGAGTATAGTAGAGTAGAGTTGAGTAGAGTAGAGTTGAATAGAGTAGAATAGAGTAGAGTAGAGTAGAGTAGAGTATAGTAGAGTTGAGTAGAGTATAGTAGAGTAGAGTAGAGTATGGTATAGTACGATAAAGCTGAGTAGAGTTAGGTTTTGCTAGGATAAGCTAGGCTAGGTTATGCTTGGCTAGAGTATAGTATAGTAGAATAGAGTAAAGTATAGTTGGGTAGAGCTAGGTTAGGTTAGGCTAGGCCTGAGTAGAGTAGAGTAGGGTAGAATAGAGTGGAGTAGAATATAGTGGAGCAAAATAAAGTAGAGTATAGTAGAATAGAGTAGAGCTTGGTTAGGCTAGGCTAAGCTAGGCTATAGTATAGTAAGAGAGAACACAGTAGAGTAGAACTGAGTAGAGTAGAGCATTATAGAGTAGAGTTGAGCAAAGTAGAGAAGAGCAAAGTTAAGCGAAGCTAGAGTAGAGTAAAATTAGGTTAGGATAGGCAAGGCTAGGTTAGAGTATAGAAGAGTAGAGTAGAGTAGAGTTAAATTAGGTTAGGCTTGGCTAGACTAGGTTAGGCAAGGCTAGGCCATGCTAGGCTTGGCCAGGCTAGAGTAGAGTAGATTAGATTATAATAGAGCAGAGTTGACTTAGGTTAGGCGAGGCAAGGCTAGGTTAAGCTAGAGTACAATAGAGTAGAGTAGAGTAGAGCATAGCAGAGTAAAGCACAACAAATTAGAGTAGAGTAGAGCAGAGTAGAGCAAAGCAGAGCTAAGTTAGGCTAGGCTAGGCTAAGCTAGGCTAGAGTAGAGTAGAGTAGAGCTAGGCTATGATAAGCAAGGCTAAGCATGTATAGAGTAGCATAGAGTTGAGTAGAGTAAAATAAAGTAGAGTAGAGTAGTGCTTAGTTAGGCTAGGCTAAGCTAGGTTAGGGTAGAGTAGAGTTTAGTGGAGCAGAGAAGAGAAAAATAGAGTAGAGTAGTGCAGAGAGAGTAGAGAAGCATAGAGTGGAGCATAGCAAAGTATAAAAGGGAATAGCAGAGCAGAGTAGAGAAGAGCAGAGTAGGGGCAGAGCATAGCAGAGTAGAGCGAGGTTAGGCTAAACAAGGCTATGCAATGTCAGGCTATGCTATGCCAGGCTAAGCTAGATTAGAGTAGAGTAAACAGAGTAAAGGAGAGTAGAGTAAAGTAGAGTAGAGTTGAGTAGACTGTAATAGACTAGAGTAGAGTAGAGTATAATATAGTATAATAGAGTAGAGTAAAGCTATGTTAGGCTATGCTAGGTGAGGCTAGGTTATACTAGGCTAGGTTAGGCTAGGCTAAGTGTAGAGTAGAGTAGAGCTAAGTTAGTTTAAGCTAAGCTAGGCTAGTCGAGGCTAAAGTAGAGTACTATATAGTCGAGTAGAGTAGAGCAAAGAAGAGCAAAGCAGCATAGAGCAGAGTATAGCATACCTGAGTGGAGTAGAGAGCTCAGTTAGGCTATGGTAAGCAAGGCTAGGCTAGTGCAGAGTAGTGTAGAGCTCAGTTAGGCTAGGCAAACAAGGTTAGGCTAGAGTAGAGTAGAGTAGAATTGAGCAAAATAGAGAAGAGCAAAGTAGAGTAGAGTAAAGTAGAGCACGACAGAGCAGAGAAGTACATGGTAGAACAGTGTAGAGCATAGCAGATCTGAATAGAGAAGAATAGAGTAGAGTAGACAAGAGCAGAGTAAAGTAGAGTAGAGTAGAGTAGATCTAGGTTAGGCTAGGTTAGAGTAGAGTAGAGTCGAATAGAGTAGAGTAGAATAGAGTAGAGGAGAATAGAGTAGAGTAGAGTATAGTAGAGCAGAGTAGAGAAGAGTATAGTATAGTTGAGTAGAGTAGAGCTAAGTTAGGCTAGGTTAGGCAAGGCTAGGCTAGGCTAGACTAGCTTAGGCTAGTCTAGAGTTGAGTAGAGTCGACTAGAGTAGAGCAAAGTTTTGTTACACTAGGTTAAGTTAGGCTAAGCTAAAGAAGGGTAGTTTAGAGTAGAGTAGAGTAGAGTAGAGCAAAAAAGAGCATAGTAGAGTGTTACATAATGAAGTAGAGCAATGTGGAGTATAGCAGCATAGAGCAGAGCTGAGCAGAGTTGAGCAGAGCAAGCAAAGCAGAGTAGAGTAGAGCTAAGTTAGGCTATGGTAAGGTAGGCTAGGTTTTGCTAGGCTAGGCTAAACAACAGTAGAGTAGAGCTCGGTTAGGCTAGGTTAGAGTAGAGTAGAGTAGAGATAGGTTAGGTTAGGCTAAGCTAAGATAGGCTTGGCTAGGCCAGGCTAGGCTAAGATAGTGTAGAGCAGAGCAAAGCAAAGTAGAGTAGAGCAGAGCAGACAAGAGAAGAGTATAACAAAGCTAAGTTAGGCTAAGCTAGCTTAGGCTAGTATAGAGTAGAGCCCAGTAGAGTAGAGTTAGGTTAGGATAAAATAAGTTAGAGTAGAGTAGAGTAGAAAATAGTAGATTAGAGTAGAGTAGAGTAGAGAAGAGCTAGGTTAAGTTAGGCATCGTTAGGCTAGGCTAGGCTAGTCTAGGCTAGGCTAGAATAGAGTGGAGTAGAGTAGAGCAATGTTTTGCTAGGCTAGGCTACACAAAACTATGCTAGAGTAGAATAGATTAGAGTTGAGGAGAATAGAGTAGAGTAGAGTAGAGCAAAGTAGAGTAGAGTAGAGTAGAGCAGAGTAGAGCAGAGCAAAGTAGAGCAGAATAGAGCAGAGCAGAGAAGAGAAGAGTATAATAGAGTAGGGTGGAGTAGAGCAGAGTAGACTAGAGTAGAGTTAAGTTAGAAAAAACGAGGCTAGGCTTGGTTAGAGAGAGTAGAGTAGAGAAGAATAGAGTAGAGTAGACTAAAGTAAACTAGAATAGAGTAGGGTTGAGTGGAGTGTACTGGAGTAGAGTAGAGTAGAGCTTGGTTAGGCTAGGCTTAACTAAGCTAGAGTAAAGTAGAGTTGAGGAGAGTAGAGTAGAGTAGAGCAGAGTGGAGTATAGCAGAGCAAAGAAGAGTAGAACAGAGCAAAGTAGAGTAGAATAGAGTAGAGCTGAGAAGAGTAGAGTAGAGTAGAGTAAGATAGAGTAGAGAAAAGTAGAGCAGAGCAGAGTAGAGTGGAGCAAGGTTAGGCAAAGCTAGGTTAGGCTAGATTAGAGTAGAATAGAATAGAGTAGAGTATAGTAGAGTAAAGTAGAGTAGAATAGAGTAGGATAGAGCAGACTAGAGTAGAGTAGAGTAGAGTAGTTAGGTTAGAGTTGTTTAGGCAAGGATTGGCAAGAGTAGAGTAGAGTAAAGTATAGTAGAGCAATGTTTGGCTAGGCTAAGCAAGAGTACAATAGAGTAGACTAAAGCAAAGCAGTGCAGAGTAGAGTAGAGTAGAGTTGTGCAAAGTAGAGAAGAGCTATGTTAGGCTAAGCTAGAGTAGAGTAGATGAGAGTAGAGTAGATGAGAGTAGAGTAGAGTAAAGAAGAGCTAGGTTAGGCTAGGCTATGTTTGGCCATGTTAGAGTAGAGTAGAATATAGTAGATTAGATTAGAGTAGAGTATAGTGGAGTAAAATAAAGTAGAGCTAGGTTATGCTAGGATAGGCTAGACTAGGCTAGATTAGGCTAGGCTAGGCTAGAGTACAGTAGTTTAGAGTAGAGTAGAGTAGAGTATAGTAGAGCTAGGTTAAGCTAAGCTATGCTATGCTAGGCTAAACTAGGGTAGAGTAGAGTAGAGTAAAGCATAATAGAGCATAATAGAGTAGAGAAGAGCAGAGTAAAGAAAAATAGAGTAGAACAGAGTATAGCAGAGGAAAGTAGAGCATAACAAAGCATAGTAGAGTAGAGTAGAGTAGAGCTAGGTTAGGCTAGGCTAGGCTAGGTTAGTGTAGAGTAGAGTTTAGTAAAGTAGAGTATAGATGGGCTAGGTTAGGTTAGGCTAGGCTCGACTACACTAAGTAAGAATAGGTTAGGCTAGGCTAGAGTAGAATAGAGTAGAGTAGTCTAATGTAAAGTAGAGTAGCGTAGAGCAGAGCTAGGTTAAGCCTGGCTAGGCTAGGCTAAAGTATAATAGAGTAAATTAGAGTAATGTAGAGCAGAGTAGAGCACTGCAGCATTGTGTAGAGTAGAGCATAGTAGATCCAGGTTAGGCTAGGGTAGTCTAAACTTGGCTAGGCTAGGCTAGAGTAGGGTATAGTAGAGCTAGGTTATGCTAGGCTAGGCTAAGGATAAGTTAGAGTATAGCAGAGAAGAGTAGTGTAGACTAGAGTAGAGTTGCGTAGAGTAAAATAAAGTAGAGTAGAGCTAGGTTAGGCTAGGGTAGGCTAGGTGAGGCTAGATTAGAGTAGAGTAGAGCATGGTAGAGAAGAGTAGAGTAGTGCAGAGTATTATGGAGTGGAGCTAATGTAGGTTCGACTGAGATAAGCTAGGCTAAACTAGACTAGAGTGGAGTAGAGTAAAGTAGAGTGGAGTAAAGTAGAGTAGATTAGAGCTGAGTAGAGTAGAGCAGAGTAGAACAGAGGGGAGTAAGGCAAAGTAGAGTGGGATAGAGTAGAGCATAACAAAGTTGAGCAGAGTAGAGCAGAGCAAAGCAGAGTTGAGATGAGCTGAGCTAAGCTACGTAGAGCAGAGCAGAGTAGAGCAAAGCATAGTAGATCTAAATTAAGTTAGGCTAGTTTAGACTTATACATGGTAGAGTAGAGCAAAACATAGTAAAATAGAGTAGAGCATTGTAGAGTAGAGTAGAGTAGAGTAGAGCAAAGCAGAGAAGAGTAGAGTAGAGCTAAGTTAGTCTAGGCTAGGCTAGGCAAGGTTAGAGCAGAGTAGAATAGAGCAGAATAGAGTAGAGCATAGTAGAGTAAAGAATAGCAGAGCATAGTAGAGCAAAATAGAGTAGACCAGAGTAGAGTAGAGCAAAAAATAGTGGAGCTGAGCAAGCTGAGTAGAGTAGAGTTAGGTTAGGCTAGGCTAGACTTTGTTAGAGTAGAGTAGAGTAGAGCTAGAATAGGCAAGACTAGGCTAGGCTATGTAAGAGTAGAATAGAGTAGAGTAGAGTATAGTAGAGCATACTATAATAGAGTGGAGAAGAGTAGAGTAGAGTAAATTAGAGTAGAGTAGAGTATAGTTGAGTTGAGTTGAGTAGACCTAAGTTAGACTAGGCTAGGCTAGGGTTGGGTAGGCTAAGCTAGAGTAGAATAGAGTAGAGCTCGGTTAGGCTAGGCTAGGCTAGTGTAGAGTAGAGTAGAGCTCAGTTAGGTTAGGCTAGGCTAGAGTAGAGTAGAGTAAAGCAGAACAAAGCAAAGTAGTGTAGAGTAGATTAGACTAGAGTAGGAAAGACCAGAGTAGAGTAGAGTAGAGTAGAGCAGAGTAGAGTATGGAATAGTTGAGTAGAAGGGAGCAGAGTAGAGCAGTGCTCATTATAGTAGAGCTGAGTAGAACAGAGCAGAGTAGAGTAGGGTTGAGCATAGTAGAGCAAGGTTAGGCTGAGCTAGGCTAGGCTTCGCAAGGTTGTAGTAGAGTAGAGTAAAGTTAAGTAGAGTGGTATAGGGTAGAATAGAGTAGAGTAGAGTAGAGTAAAGTAGAGTAGTGTTGGGTAGAGAAGAGCAGAGCTAAGTAGAGCATAGCAAGATTATGTTAAGCTAGGCTAAGCAAGACTAGACTACAATAGAGTAGAGCTAGGTTAGGTTAGGCTATGCTAGGTAGGTTAGAGTAGAGTATAGTAGAGTAAAACAGTGTAGAGTAGAGTAGAGTAGTGTAGAGCAGAGTTGAGTTAAGTAAGGTTATGCCAGGCTAGGCTAAGTTTGGCTAGGATAGTTAGACTAGGCTAGGTTAGAGTGGAGTAGAGTAGAATAGAGCAAACCAAAGCAGAGTAAGTAGAGTAGAGAATGGTAGAGTAGAGGAGAGAAAGCAAAGCAGAGTAGAGCAGAGTAGAGCAGAGCTAAGATAGGTTAGGCCAGGCTTCTCTCGATTAGGCTATATTAGAGTAGAGTAGAGTAAAGTAAGGTTAGGTTAGGCTAGGCTATGCTAGGGTAGGCTAAGGTAGGCTAAGCTAAAGTAGTGTAGAGAATAGTTAAGGTAGAGTAGAGAAGAGTAGAGCTAAGTTAGGCAAGGCTAGGCTAGAGCAAAGTAGAGCAGAGTAGAGCAAAGTAGCATAAGGCAAAGGAGAGCAGAGCAAAGAAGAGCATAGTAGAGTAGAGAAGAGCAGAAAAGAGAAGAGAAGAGCAGTGTAGAGTAGAGAATAGTAGAGTAGAGTAGAGAGGAGTAAAGCATAGCAAGGCAGAGTAGAGCCTAGGTGAGGCTAGGTAAGAGTACGGTAGAGTAGAGTTGGTTAAAATAGAGTATAGCAAGGCTAGGCTAAGGTAGGTAAGGTTGGGCTAGGCTAGTGTAGACTAGGCTAGGTTTGGCTAGAGTTGAGTAGAGTTGAGTTGAGAGATCTAGGCTAGGTTATGTTAAACTCAGCTAGACTAGTCTAATGTAGATTAATGTTAAGTAGAGCAGAGCAAAGTAGAGCATAGTAGAGTAAAGCAGAGCATAATAGAGTGGAGAAGAGGAAAGTGGTGTAAAATAGAGCAGATCAACGTAGCATAGAGCATAGAGAAGCAGAGTAGAGCTGTGCACAATAGAGCAGAGCTAGGTTAGGCTAGAATAGGCTAGGCTATGCTAGGCTAAGCTAGAGTAAGGTGGAGTAGAGTAGAGATAGTAGAGCTAGGTTAGGCCAGGCTATGCTAGACTTTGTTAGAGTGGATTAGAGTAAAGTAGAGTAGAGCCAGGTTTTGCTAGGATAGGTTTGGCTAGGCTAGTCTAGTATAGAGTAGAGAAGAGCAGAGCTGAGTAGAGTGAAGCATAGTAGGGCATTGTTAAGCTAGTCTAGGCGAGAGTATAATAGAGTAGAGTAGAGTGGAGTAGAGCAAGGCAGAGCATAGTAAAGTGCAGCATAGGAGGGCAGAGAAGAGTAGAGCATAGCAGAGCTACGTTAGGCCAGGCTAGGCTAAGCTAGAATAGAGATAGTTTTGGCAAGGTTAGGCTAGGCTAAGTTAGAGTAGAGTAGAGTAAAATATAGTAGATTAGAGTAGAGTGGAGAAGAGTAAAGTAGAGTAGAGCTAGGTTAGGCTAGGCATGGTTAGGTTAGGCTAGGTTAGAGTAGGCTAGGCTAGAGTAGAGTAGAGTAGAGTTTAGTAGAGTTAAGTAGAGCTAGGTTAGGGAAGGCTAGATTAGGCAACCTTAGAGTAGAGTAGAGTATAATATATCAGATTAGAGTAGAGTAGAGTCGAGTAGAGCTAAGTAGAGTGGAGCTAGGATTGCCTAGGCTCAGCTAGGCTAGGCTAGAGTAGGCTAGGCTATGCAAGGCTAGGCTAGAGTAGAGTGGAGTAGAGTAGAGTAGATCTAGGTTAGGGTAAGCTAAGCTAGGCTAGGCTAAACTAGACTAGATAGAGTAGAGTAGAGCAGTATAGAGTAAAGTAGAGCAGAGTAGAGAAGAGCTGAGTAAAGTAGAGTAGAGCAAAGAAAAACAGAGTAGATTGCAGTAGAGAAAGGTAGAGAAGAGCATTGCATAGTAAAGTAGAGTAGAACAGAGTAGAGTAGAGGTGGGTTAAGTTAGCTTAAGCTAAGCTAGGATAGAGTAGAGTAGAGCTATATTAGCCAAGGCTAGACTAGGGAAGAATAGGTTAGGCTAGGCTAGAGTAGAATAGAGTAGAGTAGAGTAGAATAGAGTAGAGCTAGGTTAAGCTTGGCTAGGCTAAAGTACAATAAATTAGATTACAGTAGAGCATAATAGAATAGAGCAGAGTAGAGCATAGCAGAGCAGAGTAGAGTAGAGCAGAGCAGAGCTAGGTTAGGTTAGGCTAAGCTAAGCAAGGCTAGGCTAGGCTAGAGTACAGTAGAGTAGTGTAGAGCTATGTTATGCTAAGCTAGGATAGTCTAAGTTAGAGTACAATAGAGTATAGTAGAGTAGAGTAGAGTAGAGTAGAGTAAAGTGGAGTAGTGGTAGGCTACGTTATGCTAAGCTAGGCTAGGCTTGGCTAAGCTAGGCTAGAGTAGAGTGGAGAAGAGTAGGGTAGAGGCAGGTAAAGTAGAGTAGAGCTATGTTAGGCTTGGCTTAGCTAAGCTAGATTAAGCTAAGCAAGATTAGAGTAGAGTAAAATAGAGTTTGGTGTAGAGTAGAGCAAAGCAGAGTAGAGTAGAGATGAGTAGAATAGCATTGAGCATAATAGAATAGAGTAGAGCAATGAAGAGCTAAGCTGAGCTAGTTGAGCTTAGCTGAGCTAAGTAGAGTAGAGAAGAGCAAAGTATAGTAGAGTAGAGATAAGTTAGGCTAAGCTAGACTAAGATAGAGTAGAGCAGAGTACAGTAGAGCAAAGCAGAGCTAAACAAAGTGGAGCATAACAGAGCAGAGTAAAGCTAAGTTGAGCACAATAAAGTAGAGCAGAGTAGAGTAGAGTAGAGCAAAGTAGAAAAGAGTAGAGCATAGTAGAGTGGAGTAGAGTTAGGTTAGGCAAGGCTCAGCTTGGCTATGCTAGAGTAGAGTAGAGTAGAGTGGAGTAGAGGTTAGACTAGGTTAGGCCAAGTTAGGTTATAGTAGAGTAGGGAAAAATTGAGTATAATAGAGTATAATAGAGTATAGTGGAGTAGAGTAGAGTATAGTAGAGTAGAGTGGAGTAGAGTAGAGCTAGGTTATGCTAGGCTAGATTAGACTAGGCTGGGCAAAGCTAGGCCAGAGAAAATTAGGGTAGACTATAACAGAGTAAAATAGAGTAGAGTAGAGCTTGATTAAGCTAGGCTAACCTAGAGTATAGTATAGTGGAGCACAACAGAGCAGAACAAAGTAGAGCAGAGAAGTGTAGAGTAGAGCAGAGCAAAGAAGGGTAGAGTTCAGCAGAGCAGAGCATAACAAAGTAGAGCTAGGTTAGGCTGAACTAGGCTAGGCTAGGCTAGGGTAGTGTAGAGTAGAGTAACATAGAGTAGAGTAGAGTAGAATAGAGTAGTGTAAAGTAGAGTATTGTATAGTAGAGTAGAGTAGAGTAGAGTAAAGCTAGGTTAGGCTAGGCTATGCTAGGCTAGGCTAGGCTAGGTTATGCTAGGCTAGAGAAGATTAGGGAAGAATAGAGTAGAGTATAGTGGAGTAGGGAAGGGTATAATAGAGTATATTAGATTATGGTATAGAAGAGCTAGGTTAGGCTAGCTAGGCTAAAGTACGGTAGAGTAGAGCAGAGTAATGCAAAGCAGAGTAGAGTAGAGTAGAGCAAAGTAGAGTAGAGTAGAGTAGAGATAGGTTAGGCTCACCTAGGCTAGGCTAAAGTAGAATAGAGCTAAGTTTGGCTAAGCTAGGCGAGGCCAAGTTTGAGTAGAGTAGAGTAGAGTAGAGTAGATTTGAGTAGAGTAGAGTGGAGTAAAGTAGAGTAGAGTTAGGTTAGGCTATGTTAGAGTAGGTTAAGCTAAGTTAGGCTTGGCTAGGCTAGAGTAGTGTAGAGTAGAGTAGAGCTACATTAGGCTAGGCTAAGCTAAAATAGAGTAGAGTAGAATAGAGTAAAGTAGAGCAGAGCAAAGCAGAGAAGAGTAGAGTAAAGCTGAGCAAAGTAGAGAATTGTGGAGCAGATCAGAGCTAAGAAGAGCAAAGTATAGCAAAGCAGAGTAGAGCAGAGTAGACTAGAGATAAGGTAAGCTACACTAGGCTAGAGTAGAGTAGAGTAGAGTAAGGTAGAGTAAAGTGGAGTAGAGGTAGTTTGGCCTAGGCTAGGCTAGGATAGGTTTGAGGAGAGCATAATAGAGTAGAGTAGAGTAGAGTAGAGTAAAGCTAGGTTGGGTTAGGCTTGATTAAGATAGGCTAGGACAAGTTAGGAAAGGTAAGCTAGGCTAAAGTAAAGTTGAGTAGAGTAAAGGAGAGTAAAGTGGAGTATAGTAGAATAAAATATAGCAAGGTTAGGCATGTCAAGGCTCAACTAGGCTAGATTAGAGTAGAGTAGTGTAGTGTAGTGTATTGTAGAGCATAGTAGAGTAGAGCAGAGAAGAGTAGTGTAGAATAGAGTATAGTAGAGCCAGGTTAGGCTAAGCTAAGTTAGAGTAGAAGAGAGCAGAGTAGATTAGAGTAGAATGGAGTGGAGTTGAATAGAGTAGAGCAATGTAGAGCAGAGTAGAGTAGAGTAGAGCTAAGCTAAGCTAAGCAGAGCAGAGCCAGGTTAGGCTAGGAAATAGGCTAAGCTAGGTTAGAGCAGAGCAGAGTAGAGTAGAATAGAAATGAGTAGAGCAGAGCAAAACAAAGTAGAGTAGAGTTGAGTAGAGCAATAAATAACAGATTAGAGTTATGCTAGGATAGGCTATGCTAGGCGAGGGTTTGCTAGGCTAGGCTAGATTGGAGTAAAGTATAGTAGAGCTAGGTTAGAGTAGAGTAGAGTTGAGTAGGGTTGAGTAAAGTAGAGTAGAGTAGAGTAGAGTTGAGTAGAGTAGAGTAGAGGAGAATAGAGTAGCATATAGTAAAGTATAGTATAGTATAGTAGAGGTTAGTAAAGTAGGGTAGAGCTAGGTTAAGTTAGGCTAGGGTAAGCTTGGCTAGGCTATGCTTGAGAAGAGTAGAGTAAAGCAAAGCAAAGCAGAGTAGAGCTCGATTAGGCTAGAGTAGAGTAGACTAGAGTAGAGTAGACCAAAACAAAGCTTAGCAGAGTAGAGTAGAGTAGAGCATAATAGAGAAGAGTAGAGTAGAGTAGAGTAGAGTAGAGTAGAGTAGAGTATAGTAGAGTATAGCAGAGTAGAATATAGTAGAGCATAGTAGAGCAGAGCAGAGTAGAGCAGAGAAGAGCTGGGTTAGGCCGAGCTAGGCTTGGCTTGGCTAGGCAAGATTAGAGTAAAGTAGGATAAAGTAGAGTAGAGTAGAGTAGAGTAGGATAGAGTAGAATAAAGTAGTGTAGAGTATAGCATAATAGAGTAGATTAAAGTAGCGTTAAGTTAGGTTAGGCTAGGCTAGGCTAGAGAAAAGTAGAGGAGAATAGAGTAGAGTAAAGTAGAGTATACTAGAGTATAATAGAGTAGAGCTAGGTTAAGCTAGGCTAAGCTAGGGTATAATAGATTAGAGTAGAGTAGAGAAGAGCAAAGCACAGTAGAGGAGAGTGGAGTAGAGCAGAGCATAGCAGAGTAGAGCTAGGTTAGGCTAGGCTAGGCTAGACTAGAGTAGAGTAGAGAAGAGTAGTGCAGAGCAAGATTCAACTAGACTAGACTAGGCTAAGTTAGAGAAGAGTGGTGTAGAGTTGAGTAGTGCAGAGCAGAGCAGAGTAATTTATAGTAGAGCTAGGTTAGGCTAGGCTAGGCTAGAGTAAAGTAGAGTAGAGTGGAGTAGAGTAGTGTAGAGTTGAGTATAGTAGAGATACATTAGGCTAGGCTAGGCTTAGCTATGCTAAACTAGGCTAGAGTAGAGTAGAGTAGACTAGAGTAGAGTAGAGCAGATCAAAGAAGAGTATAAAAAATCAATGTAGAGTAGAGTAGAGTAGAGCAGAGCAGAGTAGAGCAAAGTAGAGGAGAGTAGAACAAAGTAGAGAAGAGTAGGGTAGAGTATGAGCAGAGTAGGGCTAGGTTAGTCTAGGTTACGATAGGCTAGACTAGAGTAGAGAGTAGAAGAATAAAGCTAGGTTAGGCTAGGCTATGTAAGGCTATGCTAGAGTAGAGTACAGTAGAATAGAGTAGACTAGAGTAGAGTATAGTAGAGTATAATTGAGTTTAGTAGAGTAAAGCTTGGTTAGGCTATGCTAGTCTAGGCTAAGCTAGGCAAGCTTAAGCTAAGCTAGGCAAGCTTAAGCTAAGCTAGCCTAAAGTAGAGTAGAGTAAAGTAGAGAATAGTAGAGTATAATAGAGTAGGGTTGAGCAAAGATAGGTTTGGCTCAGCTAGGCTTGGCTAGGCTCAAGTAGAGTAGAGTAGAGCAGAGCAGAGTAGAATAGAGCAGAGCATAACAGAGCAAAGTAGAGAAGAGAAGTGCTAGGTTAGGTAAGACTAGGCTAGGCCTAGCTAGGCTTGGCTAAGCTATGTTAGAGAAGAGTAGAGTAGAGTAGACTAGAGTAGAGTAGAGTAGAGTAGAGTAGAGTTAAGTCTACTCAGAGCAGAGTAAAGTATATTAGAGTATAATAGAGCTTGGTTAAGCTAGGCTAACCTGGGCTAAGCTAAGCTTTGGTTGGTAAGGCTAGGCTAGCTAGAGTAGAGTAGAGTAGAGGAGTAGAGTAGAGTAGAGTAGAGCTAGGTTAGGTTAGGCTGTGCTAGGTTAGGTTAGAGAACATAATAGAGAAGAGTAGTGTGACACAGTGTAGAGTAGAGAGGACAAGAGTAGAGCAGAGCATAACAGAGCATAGTAGAGTAAAGTAGAGCTAGGTTAGGCCAAGCTAGGCTAGGCAAAGTTAAGCTAGAGTAGAGTAGAGTAGAGCTTGGTTTGGCTAGGCTAGTCTATGTTAGAGTAGAGTAAAGTTGAGTAGAGTAGAGTAGAATAGAGTATAGTAGAGCTAGGTTAGGTTAGGCTTGTCTAGGCTAGGCCAGGCTATGGTCGGCTTGGCTAGGCTAGGCTAAACTAGAGTAGAATATAGTAGGGTAGAGTAGAATAGAGTTAGGATAGGCTAGCCTATTCTAGGCTAAGTTAAGCTAGAGTAGAGTAGAGTAGAGCAGAGTAGAGTAGAGTAGAGTAAAGTAAAGTGAAGTAGAGTAGAGCAGAGTAGAGTACAGTAGAGTAGAGGAGAGGAGAGGAGAAGAGAGCAGAGCTGAGCAGAAGAGTAGAGCAGAGCAATGTAGAGTATAGTAGGGGTTTACAGAGAAGAGCATAACAGAGTTGATCAGAGCATAGCATAGCAGAGCAAAGTAGAGTATAGCAGAGCAAATCAGAACAAAGTAGAGTAGAGTAGAGTAGAGAAGACCTAGGTTAGGTTAGGCAAAGCTATGTTATGCTAAGCTAGAGTAGAGTGAAGTAGAGCAAAGCAGAGCTAGGTTAGGACAAGTTACAATAGAGTAGAGTAGAATAGATTAGATTAGACTAGAGAAGAGTTGAGTAGAAGAAAGTAGAGCAGAGTGGAGTAGAGCTCACATAGGCTAGGCTAAGCTATGCAAAACAATGCTATAGTAGAGTAGAGTATAGTAGTGTTGAGCAGAGCTAAATAGAGTAGAGAAGAGTAGAGCATAGTAGAGTAGAGTAGAGTAGACTAGAGTAGATTAGAGTAGAGTGGATTAGAGTAGGGCAGAGTAGAGTCGAGTAGAGCATAGTAGAGTAGAGCAGAGCAGAGCAGAGTAGAGCAGAGTAGAGTAGAGCTTGGTCAGGCTAGGCTAGGTTCGAGAAGAGTAGAGTAGAGTAGAGTGAAGTAGAGTAGAATATAGAAGAGTTGAGTATAGTAGAGTAGAGTAGACCTAGGTTTGGCTAGGCTTGGCAAGGCTAGGCTAGGCAAGGATAGACTAGGCTAGGCTAGAATAGAGTAGAGTAGAGTAGAGTGGAGTAAATTAGAGTATAGCAAGGTTAGCCTAGACTATTCTAAATTACAGTGGAGCAGAGTAAAGTAGAGTAGTATAGAGTAGAGTAGAGCAGAGCATAGTACATTAGAGTAGATCAGAGTATAGTAGAGGAGAGTAAAGGGTAGGATAGAGCTAGGTTAGAGTAGAGTAGAGTAGAGTAGAGCTTTTCTTAGGTGAGGCTATGCTAAGCTAATTTAGAGTATAGTAGATATGAGTAGAGTAGATTATAGTAGAGTAAAGTAGAGTAGAGCTAGCTTAGGCTAAGCTAGCCTAAGCTAGGGTAGGCTAGGCTAAGTTAGAGTAGACTAAAGTATAGTAGAGTATACTATAGTTGAGTAGAGTAGAGCTAGGTTAGCCTCGGATGGGCTTTGTTAGGCTTGGCTAAACTAGGCTAGATAGAAGTAGAGTAGAGTAGAGTATAGCAAAGCAAAGCTTAGCAGAGTAGAGTAGAGCAGAGCAAAGAAGAGAAGAGTAGAGCAAAGTGGAGTAGAGCATAATAAAGCAAAGCATACTAGCACAGAGTAGAGAAAAGTAGAGCAAAAAAGAATAGAGTGGAGTACAAAAAAGTAGAGCTAGGTTAGGCTAGAGTATAGTAGATTGGAGCTAAATTAGTTTAGGTTAGAGTTGAGTAGAGTAGAGTATAGCTAGTTTAAGCTAGGTTAGCATGAGGTAGAGTAGAGTAGAGTAGAGCATAACAAAGTAGAGCAAAGCAGAGCAAAGCAGAGCAAAGCATGGTAGGGTAGAGAAGAGCTGAGTTGTTATACCCGGTAAAATTATATGTATTTGATCTTTAATAAATTAATTGTGGCTTGGATGATTTCGAATCGACAGTAGGATGAGCCAGGAACTCAATTGTAGGCTATTGGAATTTCTGAAATCTTTTGGGAATTTTTCGGAGCACCGAGGAATTTTTAATTAATTTTCCCTATTTAATTGGATTTATTAGATTTTTAGAAATTCGAAAATCTAATTAAATTAAACCGGAAATCGTTTTTTTTATCGCGCGTGAACCGGACCGGAACGGTTCAGCGGAGGCGGAGGCGGTTCGCCGGGTGAGTTTGCGTGTGCGTTCTAATAAGCGGATCGGACGGTCGAGATCGGCGGGTGAGATCGAACCGGCTGATCGGGTGCTTACCGTGTCGATAGCGTGTCGACAGCGCGTATTGTGTGCTTACCGTGTGGATAGCGTGTCGACAGCGCGTATCGGGTGCTCACGTGTCGAAAACGTGTCGAACGCGTAACGGGTTCACCGTGTCGGCCCGGGGTATAAAAACCCTCGCGAAGCAGCGAATAGGGTTTTCGTTCGACGGCGATAGTGAGGAAATTCCCAGCGTACGGCGCGTGATTCCGGCGGCCTGGCAAGGGGCTTTTTGTGCCCGGAGATTCACGAGACCGAGGAGAGTCGATTGAGACCAAATTCGTTCGGCGAGGAGCTGCGGCGAGCTGCGGACGAGCTTCACCGTCGCCGGCGTCTTCGAGGTAGGAATTTCAGATATTTAAATTAGATAATTAGCAAATTGAAGCATGTATTAGTTTGCAAATCTCTATCTAAGCATGCGAATGTGATTTTTGAAGCTAATTGTACAAATTATCGAAAATTGCATGTTAGGGTTTTCGGGACGTTAATTTGTTTCGCCGAAATTGGAAAATTACCAAGCATGAGGATTTAAATATGCCACTTTATTCATGTTAATATGATTGTATAATGCTAGAACTATAATTTCGTGAATTGTCAACATGAGGATTAGACGAAACTGCTCGGCGGAAAACTTGATTTAAACCTTAGGAAATTAGCGACATTATTGGAACATTAGGATAGTACGAACATGTTCTCCTTGTTCGCAGTCGCCGGAAATCGACGGAATGATCGTATTGGTCGGCTATTGCGGCGGCTAGGGTTTCGCGGACGACGGGCGAAGGAAGGAGACGAATTAAGGATTAATTAGGGATTAGTTGAATTATTAAGAAAATAATAATAATATTATTCATTAATATTATATATAAGCGTCGGCTGAATTTCGGATTAATAACTGACCGGCGGGGTTTGGTTCAGCATGAAAGCCCGAACCGGTGGCAAGATGCGATTCAGGGGATTCGGCGCGGTATAGTGATTAGCAAAATTTTAAATTCGGGGAATTATTCCGAATTTTGGAAAAAAATGGATAGAATGCAAAATTGATATTTCAAATTTAGGAAAAATTCGATAATTGAGTTTTAGGAATTATTTACATTTAGAAAATTCAAGGAAAATCAGAAAACTTGGAAATGAGAAATTTCGAAAATTCTAGAGATCAGTGGGTAAAGAACAAATTTCCTGAAGTGGGGAAAAATGTTATCTCTGATGACAGTACAGCTGGAAACAGTCAGACAAAGGTATGGTACACGGATGCTACCAGAACAGTCAGTAATTGACAATTGTGTTGCTTTGATGGCAACGGCATGGATTGAGTCAGTTTATTCAGTATTGGCATATTTCATGGATTGGCATATTGGACCGGACTACTATAGACCCTATATGATGTTTTAGGGTAGTTGTGGTAGGTAACTGTGCGGTTCGGACTTAGCTTCCACAGTATACATGTAGACTGGTATACGCCTTGTTGTACCTGGACACATGTTGCCGAATCTTGGAGTTAGAGATTGGCAATGACTGTAGGGGCGTGAGCTTCTATGGAAGTTGTTGGTAGAGGACTCCTTGGGACGGTGGCTGAGTCAATCTCTCCTGGTCCATGTGTGTAGGCCTGCGCGCCTGAGGGTGGCAGGGGTGTCTCGCAGTGGCTAGCCAAGTGTGTAGGCCTGCGCGCCTTAGGGTGGCAGGGGTGTCTCACGTTGGCTAGAGATTATGTGACTGGATCTGTCTGTAGTCTCCAGGAGATTGATTGACGAGAGACACTGCGGTGTCGGGTGCTTAGGCGCCATGCGTGTTTCGAGATGGGCGTTCCCACTGGCACGTTGCCTGGTAGCCCAGAGGAGAGCTACTCTGGTGTGACTGGGGTGGCTGTGGTTGGTCGGAGTCTGGGACTGAGAGTGCCTATCCACCGTACATTGTTATGCTGTATTCCTGTATTTTTGCTATTATCCTTCTCTTGCATGTGAGTTTTACTAGCTGACTTTCCTACTGGGCGTAGCTCATTCCTGTATTATATATTTTCAGTGGCTCGGCAGACTTGACGCTACCGGATTAGGTGGGATCGTGGTCAGCAGGCTTGTGAAGGATTTCTGATTGGTGATTGTCTGAGATATTCTGGTTAGTCGATTGTTGCTGTTGGATGTTTCAGTGAGACTGTTATTCTCATATGTTACATATAATTTGAGGGTAATTCGGAATTATGTATCTGGATGAACAATATTACACTTGTGGACTTGTACCTTATTCTTGTAATGTAGTTCCATTTACTGTCTGATCTTATTGTCTTGGAGTATGGTGAGTGGAGTGCTACATTTATCTGTGGATTATATATATCTTTCTGTTTGATGGTGAGGTCATTATATGACTATGGAACTTAACCGTGGGGGTTCAGACTTCTATTAGATCGGTTCTCCTACCGGTGTGGGTAAGGAGTATTTGGTCTAGTAGGAGTAACATTGCGCGAGTCCATCTGTTAACTCAGGAGTCATGAACCTGACTTGACGGTGTACCCGGGAGATGGGATCCACATTGTTAAGGAAAGTAGGTGTGTAATGATGTGTTATATCCTATGTTTTTCGTAGGCTGCTCAGGTTGGTATGGGACGATCTGAGCTGTCTATATAAAAAAAAAAAAAAAAAAAAAAAATGTGTATGCCAAAAATCAGCCTAGGAAAAAATGGGGTGTAACAGTAGTGGTATCAGAGCCCTAGGTGAGGATAACGGGGCTAGACGTGTATAGGGGTTCAACCCAAGGTGGGGAGAACTGTTGATTCTTTTGTATACTATAGTAGTCCATATGCCAATTGCCAAATGACGACTCTAATGCCAGATTAATTGTTTTTGACAGTATGGCTGGTACCAGGAGACTTTCCGCTCGTGGAGCAGCTAGAGGCAGACCGGTATCTACTACTCCTACCCCGGAGACGATCCCAGCATTGCCAGTTGAGCCAGCCGTGGATCGTTGGATCGATGCCTTCATGCGGTTGCGTCCGCGGAGCTTCAGTGGGTCGGCTGACCCAGCGGTGGCAGATGACTGGATGGCTCATATGCTTGAGCTATTTGATGCCTTGGGATGTCCATTCGGCAGGAGGGTAGTGCTTGCTGCTCTAGTGTTGGAGGGAGAGGCTGCTACCTGGTGGAGAGGCCAGCGGCGCGCTATGTTTGGGGAGGCCCAGAACAGTGAGATAGCATGGGATGACTTTGTTGAGGCATTCAGGGAGTGCTACATTCCGGCCTCTGCCATGGCTCAGTTCAGGAGGGAACTTATACACCTCAGGCAGGGCCAGATGTCAGTGAACGATTACTTATCGAGGTTCACTTATCTGGCGAGGTACGCCGTAGAACTGGTGCCTTCTGAGGAATGCAGATGTGAGATGTTCCTGGAGGGACTTCGTCCTATGCTGCAACGCCAGCTAGTTGTGAGTCGGTTTGCCAGGTTTCGTGACTTGGTGGAGGCTGCGAGATCCGTTGAGCTTATTGATATCCGGATGGAGGCCCAGAGAGAGACTCATAACAAGAGGAAGGAATTCAGAAATATCCAACAAAACAAAAAGGGCAAGAGACACAGAGATCACAGTGGTACTCAGGAGGTCGTGGTCCGGCCACGACCTATTTCTGAGAGACCAGTGCAGCAGACAGGTACCCGGACTGGGGGGATTATCTGCTACCATTGTCGACAGCCCGGACACAAGAAGTGCGACTGCCCAGAGTTGAAGAAACAGAGGATCACGGGACCGGTTGGTTCATCTGGGGGACAGCCCAGGGTATTTGCACTGACTCGGCAGCAGGCTTCAGAGTCACCAGAAGTGATCACAGGTATGCTTCATTTTGGCAACGTGCAGTGCATGACTTTGTTTGATACTGGTGCATCTCATTCTTTTGTTGCTGAGAGGATATGGAATCAGATATCAGGATCCAAGGGTTACTTGAAGGAACCCTTACTGGTTAGACTTCCTGATGGGAAAGAGATTCCCACTGTTCAGAAGATTGACGGATCTATTCTGATTAGTGGACACGAATTCGTGACAGAGTTGATATGTGTGCCACTAGCAGAGTTCGACATCATTTTGGGGATGGATTGGTTGTGCCACCATGCAGTGGTTCTGGATTGTTGGGAGAAGAAGGTCAGGATCAGAGTGCCTGGTTCGGGGGATGTGATATACTTTGGTCTGAACAGGCAGATTCCCCTGATCTCAGTTCTTCAGGCTGGAAGGTTAGTAAGTAAGGCTTGTACTGGTTGGTTGGCCTATGTGACCGATAGCCAAGCCACCACTACCCCTATGTCAGATATTCCAGTGGTGAGAGACTTTCCTATGGTTTTTCCAAAGGAGTTGCCTGGATTTCCACCAGCTAGGGAAGTGGAGTTTTCAATTGGTTTGGAGGCAGGAGTAGCTCCTATTGCTAGAGCTCCTTACAGGATGGCTCCAGCCGAGCTAGCAGAGTTGAAGACTCAGTTACAGGACTTATTAGACAAGGGACTCATACGCCCCAGTTGTTCACCTTGGGGTGCCCCTGTCTTATTTGTCAAGAAGAAAGATGGTAGTATGAGGCTGTGTGTGGATTATAGGGAATTGAATAAGGTTACTATTCGTAACCGATACCCTTTACCACGCATCGATGATTTGCTGGATCAACTTCAGGGAGCAACTGTGTTCTCCAAGATTGACTTACGCTCGGGTTATCACCAGATCCGGATTAGAGATTCTGATGTACCCAAGACAGCATTCCGTACTAGATACGGACATTACGAGTTCACAGTGTTGCCTTTTGGATTGACTAATGCTCCAGCAGTATTTATGAACCTGATGCATCGAGTTTTTCATGCCTTCTGGATCGGTTTGTGATCATCTTTATAGATGATATATTGATTTATTCCAGAGATAGGGATACTCATGCAGATCAGTTGAGGACTGTGCTTACAGTGTTGCGGGAGAATGAGCTGTATGCAAAATTCTCCAAGTGTTCTTTTTGGCTGGACTCAGTAGCATTCTTAGGACACATTGTCAGTGCGGAGGGCGTGGCTGTTGATCCTAGCAAGATACGAGCTATTATTGATTGGAAACGGCCATCTTCTGTCACTGAGATCCGGAGTTTCCTTGGTTTGGCTGGATACTATAGGAAATTTGTTGCTCACTTTTCTAGACTGGCTGCTCCACTAACCCAGTTGACCCGGAAGGGAAAATCTTTTGAGTGGACAGAGAGTTGTGAGAACAGTTTCCTAGAGCTGAAGCAGAGGCTTAGCACCGCTCCAGTATTGATGTTACCCACACAGGAGAAGCCGTATCAGATGTACACTGATGCTTCACATATAGGCTTGGGAGCCGTACTGATGCAGGATAACAGAGTTATAGCATATGCTTCGAGGCAACTGAAGGATCATGAGAAGAATTATCCCACTCATGATTTGGAGTTAGCTGCTGTCATTTTTGCCTTGAAGATATGGAGACATTATTTGTACGGAGTTCCTGTAGATTGCTTCTCTGACCACAAGAGTCTTAAGTATCTGTTCACTCAGAAGGAACTGAACTTGAGGCAGAGGAGGTGGTTGGAACTGATAAAGGATTACGAGCTGACAATAAACTACTGCGAGGGGAAGGCTAATCCAGTGGCTGATGCCTTGAGCAGACACGCAGTTGTGCATAATATGTTAGTCTGTGACTCTATACCAGACTTGGATTGGAATGTTGAAAGATGTCAGGAACAGTTGTCTATTCAGAGACTGGTTCACAGACTCAGCTCGTTGACTATTCGGGCTGACTGGTTATCTGAGATGCGTGACCTTCAGCTTTGTGATGAAGAGCTGAAGGAGAAGATTGAGTTGGCATCGCAGGGATTGGGAGGAAACTTTGCTCTCAGAGACGACATTTTGACCTTCAGGGGTCGCTGGTGTGTACCATCACATCAGGAGTTCAGGGAGAGGATCCTTCGGGAGGCTCACTATGGAACCTTGGCTATGCACCCTGGAGAAGTCAAGATGTACAGGAATTTGAGGAGTGTTTTCTGGTGGAGAGGTTTGAAGACAGATGTTGCTGCCTTTGTTAGGAAATGCCTTACATGTCAGCAAGTTAAGGCCGAACACCAGAGACCTGGAGGATTGTTACAGAGATTGCCGATTCCGGAGTGGAAATGGGATGACATCACTATGGACTTTGTGACTGGTCTTCCTCGTACCAGACAAGGTTTTGATGCTATTTGGGTCATCGTAGATCGATTGACCAAGTCAGCCCATTTCTTATCCATTAAGAAGACGGATTCAGCGGCACAGTTGGCAGAGATATATATTCAGCAGATTGTCAGATTGCATGGGATTCCCCGTTCTATTATTTCTGACAGAGACGCCAAATTCACATCACAGTTTTGGAAGAGCTTACACACTGCCATGGGTACACAGTTAAAGTTCAGTACTGCTTATCATCCTCAGACGGATGGACAGTCTGAGCGGACTATTCGGACCTTGGAGGATTTGCTACGCTTGAGCGTACAAACTTACTCAACAGATTGGACTAGACGATTACCCTTGGTAGAGTTTGTGTACAATAACAGCTTCCAGGCGTCGATTGGTATGGCACCTTACGAGGCGTTGTATGGGCGTAGGTGCAGATCTCCTCTTTGTTGGGAGGAGGGTGATTCCAGGAGAGTGTGGGGACCCCAAATTGTAGAGGAGACCACAGCGGAAGTCAAGTTATTGCAGGACAGATTACGTACTGTGCAAGATCGCCAGAAGAAATATTATGATCCTAAGCACAAGGCTGTTGAGTTTTCTGTGGGAGATAGGGTATTCCTGAAGGTCAGTCCTATGCGGGGTCTATTCAGGTTTGGAAAGCCTTCTAAGCTTCGACCTCGTTACATTGGACCCTATCCTATTCTGGAGAGGATCGGTGAAGTGGCTTACAGGTTGGCACTTCCTGAGCATCTGACTGAGATTCACAATGTGTTCCATGTTTCGAATCTCAAGAAATATGTGCCAGATCCTTCTCATTGCATCAGTGATGATCTTCCTGGTTTACAAGTGGCACCAGATTCTTCTTATGTGGAACTACCAGTTCGCATCCTCGAGGAGAGCAGCAGACAGCTGAGGAACAGGTCGTTTCCTATGGTCAAGGTTCTGTGGAATAGACATGACGAAAGGGAGGCAACCTGGGAGCTAGAGCAGGATGTTGCTGAAAAATGGCCGGAACTTCTTGCTGAATTTCGAGGGCGAAATTCCTGATAAGGTGGGGAGATTGTTATACCCGATAAAATTATATGTATTTGATCTTTAATAAATTAATTGTGGCTTGGATGATTTCGAATCGACAGTAGGATGAGCCAGGAACTCAATTGTAGGCTATTGGAATTTCTGAAATCTTTTGGGAATTTTTCGGAGCACCGAGGAATTTTTAATTAATTTTCCCTATTTAATTGGATTTATTAGATTTTTAGAAATTCGAAAATCTAATTAAATTAAACCGGAAATCGTTTTTTTTATCGCGCGTGAACCGGACCGGAACGGTTCAGCGGAGGCGGAGGCGGTTCGCCGGGTGAGTTTGCGTGTGCGTTCTAATAAGCGGATCGGACGGTCGAGATCGGCGGGTGAGATCGAACCGGCTGATCGGGTGCTTACCGTGTCGATAGCGTGTCGACAGCGCGTATTGTGTGCTTACCGTGTGGATAGCGTGTCGACAGCGCGTATCGGGTGCTCACGTGTCGAAAACGTGTCGAACGCGTAAAGGGTTCACCGTGTCGGCCCGGGGTATAAAAACCCTCGCGAAGCAGCGAATAGGGTTTTCGTTCGACGGCGATAGTGAGGAAATTCCCGGCGTACGGCGCATGATTCCGGCGGCCTGGCAAGGGGCTTTTTGTGCCCGGAGATTCACGAGACCGAGGAGAGTCGATTGAGACCAAATTCGTTCGGCGAGGAGCTGCGGCGAGCTGCGGACGAGCTTCACCGTCGCCGGCGTCTTCGAGGTAGGAATTTCAGATATTTAAATTAGATAATTAGCAAATTGAAGCATGTATTAGTTTGCAAATCTCTATCTAAGCATGCGAATGTGATTTTTGAAGCTAATTGTACAAATTATCGAAAATTGCATGTTAGGGTTTTCGGGACGTTAATTTGTTTCGCCGAAATTGGAAAATTACCAAGCATGAGGATTTAAATATGCCACTTTATTCATGTTAATATGATTGTATAATGCTAGAACTATAATTTCGTGAATTGTCAACATGAGGATTAGACGAAACTGCTCGGCGGAAAACTTGATTTAAACCTTAGGAAATTAGCGACATTATTGGAACATTAGGATAGTACGAACATGTTCTCCTTGTTCGCAGTCGCCGGAAATCGACGGAATGATCGTATTGGTCGGCTATTGCGGCGGCTAGGGTTTCGCGGACGACGGGCGAAGGAAGGAGACGAATTAAGGATTAATTAGGGATTAGTTGAATTATTAAGAAAATAATAATAATATTATTCATTAATATTATATATAAGCGTCGGCTGAATTTCGGATTAATAACTGACCGGCGGGGTTTGGTTCAGCATGAAAGCCCGAACCGGTGGCAAGATGCGATTCAGGGGATTCGGCGCGGTATAGTGATTAGCAAAATTTTAAATTCGGGGAATTATTCCGAATTTTGGAAAAAAATGGATAGAATGCAAAATTGATATTTCAAATTTAGGAAAAATTCGATAATTGAGTTTTAGGAATTATTTACATTTAGAAAATTCAAGGAAAATCAGAAAACTTGGAAATGAGAAATTTCGAAAATTCTAGAGATCAGTGGGTAAAGAACAAATTTCCTGAAGTGGGGAAAAATGTTATCTCTGATGACAGTACAGCTGGAAACAGTCAGACAAAGGTATGGTACACGGATGCTACCAGAACAGTCAGTAATTGACAATTGTGTTGCTTTGATGGCAACGGCATGGATTGAGTCAGTTTATTCAGTATTGGCATATTTCATGGATTGGCATATTGGACCGGACTACTATAGACCCTATATGATGTTTTAGGGTAGTTGTGGTAGGTAACTGTGCGGTTCGGACTTAGCTTACACAGTATACATGTAGACTGGTATACGCCTTGTTGTACCTGGACACATGTTGCCGAATCTTGGAGTTAGAGATTGGCAATGACTGTAGGGGCGTGAGCTTCTATGGAAGTTGTTGGTAGAGGACTCCTTGGGACGGTGGCTGAGTCAATCTCTCCTGGTCCATGTGTGTAGGCCTGCGCGCCTGAGGGTGGCAGGGGTGTCTCGCAGTGGCTAGCCAAGTGTGTAGGCCTGCGCGCCTTAGGTTGGCAGGGGTGTCTCACGTTGGCTAGAGATTATGTGACTGGATCTGTCTGTAGTCTCCAGGAGATTGATTGACGAGAGACACTGCGGTGTCGGGTGCTTAGGCGCCATGCGTGTTTCGAGATGGGCGTTCCCACTGGCACGTTGCCTGGTAGCCCAGAGGAGAGCTACTCTGGTGTGACTGGGGTGGCTGTGGTTGGTCGGAGTCTGGGACTGAGAGTGCCTATCCACCGTACATTGTTATGCTGTATTCCTGTATTTTTGCTATTATCCTTCTCTTGCATGTGAGTTTTACTAGCTGACTTTCCTACTGGGCGTAGCTCATTCCTGTATTATATATTTTCAGTGGCTCGGCAGACTTGACGCTACCGGATTAGGTGGGATCGTGGTCAGCAGGCTTGTGAAGGATTTCTGATTGGTGATTGTCTGAGATATTCTGGTTAGTCGATTGTTGCTGTTGGATGTTTCAGTGAGACTGTTATTCTCATATGTTACATATAATTTGAGGGTAATTCGGAATTATGTATCTGGATGAACAATATTACACTTGTGGACTTGTACCTTATTCTTGTAATGTAGTTCCATTTACTGTCTGATCTTATTGTCTTGGAGTATGGTGAGTGGAGTGCTACATTTATCTGTGGATTATATATATCTTTCTGTTTGATGGTGAGGTCATTATATGACTATGGAACTTAACCGTGGGGGTTCAGACTTCTATTAGATCGGTTCTCCTACCGGTGTGGGTAAGGAGTATTTGGTCTAGTAGGAGTAACATTGCGCGAGTCCATCTGTTAACTCAGGAGTCATGAACCTGACTTGACGGTGTACCCGGGAGATGGGATCCACATTGTTAAGGAAAGTAGGTGTGTAATGATGTGTTATATCCTATGTTTTTCGTAGGCTGCTCAGGTTGGTATGGGACGATCTGAGCTGTCTATATAAAAAAAAAAAAAAAAAAAAAAAAAAATGTGTATGCCAAAAATCAGCCTAGGAAAAAATGGGGTGTAACATGAGTAGACTAGAGTTGAGTAAAATTAAGCAATGTCGAGCAGAGCATGGCTAGGCTAAGTTAGGCTAGACTAGGTTAGGTTAGAGTAGAGTAGAGTAGAGCTAGGTTAAGCTAGGCTAAGTTAGGTAAGGTTAAAATGGAGTAGACTAGAGTAGAATATAGTATAATATAGTATTGTAGAGTAGAGTAAAGCTAGGTTAGGTTAGGCTAGGCTAGGCTAAGCTAGGCTAGGGTAGAGTAGACTAAAGTAAGGTAGAGCTCAGTTAGGCTAGGCTAGGCTAGGTTAGAGAAGAGTAGATTAGCGTAGAGTAGAGTAGAGTGAAGCAGAGCAGACCATAGTAGAGCAAAGTAGAGAAGTGCAGAGTAGAGTAGAGTAGAGCAGAGCAGACATGGTAGAGAAAAGAAGATAGCAGAGTCAAGAAGAACAGAGCAAAACACAACAGGGCTACGTTAGGCTAAGTGAGGTTAGCCTACGCTAGGCTAGGCTAGGTTAGAATAGGGTAGAGTAGAGTAGAGTAGAGTAAAATAGAGGAAAGTAGAGCAGAGTATAGTTGATTAGAGTAGAGTAGAGAAGAGTATAATAGGGAAGAGTAGAGTAGAGTAGAGCAAGCTTTTGCTTGGCCAGGCTAGGTTAGGCTAGGCTATGCTATTGTAAGCCATGTTAGGCTAGGTTAGAGTTTAGTAGAGTAGAGTAGAACTCGACTAGGCTAGGCTAGGCTAGGAAAAAGTAGAGTAGAATAGAGTAGAGCAGAGTAGAGCAGAGTGGAGTTGAGTAGAGAAGAGTAGAGTATAGTAGAATAAAACAGAGCAGAATAGAGAAAGAGTAGTGCAAAGAAGAACAGAACAAAGCAGGGTATAGTCGAGAGAGTAGAGCAGAGTAGAGCTAGGTTAGGTTAAGCTAGGCTATGCTAGGTTTGAGTAGAGAAAAGTAAAGTATAGTAGAGTAGAGTAGAGCATAACAGTACAGAGTAGAATATAATAGAGTAGAGTATAGTAGAGTAGAGCAGAGTAGAATAGAGCAGAGAAGAGTAGAGCAAAGAAGTGCAGAGAAGAGTAGAGTATAGCAGAGCAAGGTTAGGCTCGAGTAGAGTAAAGTAGAGTAGAGCAAGGTTAAGCTAGGCTAGGCTAAGCTGGGTTAGAGTAGAGTAGAGTAGAATAGAGTAGAGTGGAGTAAGATAGAGTAGAGTAGAGTATAGTTGAGTAGAATAGAGCTAAGTTGGGCTTTGTTAGGCTATGCTAGGTTAGTGTAAGCTTTAGTAGAGTATAGTAGAGTGGAGCAGAGTTCAGTAGAGTATAGAAGAGTAGAGTAGAATAGAGAAGAGTAGAGCAAGTTTAAGTTAGGCTAGGCTAGAGTATAATATAGTATAGTATAGTATAGCAAAGCAAAGCAAAGCTGACAAGAGTATAGTGGAGTAGAGTGCAGATAGGTTAGGCTAAGCTAAGCTAGGCTAGGCTAGAGTAGAGTATAGTAGAGCATGGTTTGGCAAGGGTAGGCTAGGCTAAGATTGAATAAAGCAGAGTAGAGCAGAATGGAGTTGAGTAGAGTCGAATATAGTATAGTATTATAGAGTAGAGTAGGGTAGAGCTCGGTTAGGCTAGGCTAGGCTTGGGTAGGCTAGGGGAGGCTCAGCTAGCGTAGAGTAGAGTAGAGCTCGACATGGCTATGCTTGGCTAGAATAGAGTGGAGTAGAGTAGAATAGAGTAGAGCTAAGGAGAGTAGAGTAGAGTAGAGTAATGCAGAGTAGAGTAGAGAAGAGCAGAGCAGATTAGAGCAAAGCAGAGTAGAGAAGGACAGACCAAAGTAGAGTAGAGCAGAGTAGGGTAGAGCTAGGATGGGCTCAACTAGGCTAGGCTATGCTAAGTTAGGTTAGAATATGGTAGAGTAGAGAAGAGTAGGGTAGAATAGAATGGAGTAGAATAGGATAGAGTATAGTAGAGTAGAGTGTAGTGTTATGGAGTAGAGTAGAGTAGAGCTTGGTTAGGCTAGGACAGGCTTGGTTAGTAAAGTAGAGTATATATAGTAGAGTATAATAGAGTATAGTTGGCTAGGTTAGGCTTAGCTAGGCTATACTAGGGTAGGCTTTAGTAGGCTAGGCTAAGCTATAGTAGAGTAGAGTAGAGCTTGATTTGGCTAGGCTAAGCTAGAGTAGAGTAGAGTAGAGTAAAGCAAAGCAGGCAAAGTAGAGTAGAGTAGCAGAGTAGAGAAGAATAAAATATTATAGAGCAGAGTAAAGCAGTACAAAGCAGAGTAGAGACGAGCAAAACTGAAAAAAATAGAGTAGAGCAAAGAGACTAGAGTAGAATAGAGCTAGTTTATGCAAAGCTAGGCTGGCTAGGTTAGAGTAGAGTAGAGTTCAGTAGAGTAAAGTTGAGTAGAGTAAAGTAGAATAGAGTAGAGCAGTGTAGAGCAAGGTTAGTCTATACCAGGTTATATTAGGCTAGGTTAGGCTCTTTTAGATTAGAGTAAGGTGGAATAGAGTATAGTAAAGTAAAGTTAGGCTGGGATAGGCTATAGTAAAGTAGAGTATAGTAGAGTAGAGTAGAGAAGAACAAAATAGAGTAGAGCAAAGTAGCGTAGAGTTGAGTAGACAATAGTAGAGCAAGTTAGAAGTGAGTAGAGCAGAGCAGGGCAGAGCAGAGTAGAGTATAGCATAGCAATGTTAAGCTAGGTTATGCTAGGCTAAGCTAGGCTAGATTAGAGTGGAGAAAAATAGAGTAGAGCTTTTTTAAGCTAGGCTAACCAAGGCTTGGTTAGAGTAGAGTAGAGTATAGTAGAGTAGAGTATAATAGAGTATAGAAGAGTATAATAGAGTAGAAATAGGTTAGGCTAGGCTAGTTTAAGCTAGTCCAAGCTAGAGTAGAGTAGAGTAGAGTAGAGTAGAGAAGAGTAGAGTAGAGTAGAGTAGAAAAGAGCTAGTTTATGCTAGGCTAGGCTAGAGTAGAGTAGGGTAGAGTAAAGTAGAGCAGAGCTAAGCAAACTAGAGTAGAGTAGAGTTGTGTAGAGTACAACAGAGCAGAGTAGAGTAGAGTAGAGCAGAGCAGAGACGAGCAGAGATGATTGGAGCCAAGTTAGGCTAGGCTAGGCTTTGCTAGGCTGGGCTAGAGTATTATAGAGTAGAGCTAGGTTAGGCTAGGCTAGGTTAGAGTAGAGTAGAGTACAATAGAATAGATTAGAGTTGAGTGGAGTAGACTGGAGCAAAGTAGAGTAGAGCAAAGTAGAGCAAAGCATAACAAAGCATAGCTAAGTAGAGTGGAGCAAAATAGACCAGAGCTACACTGAGTAGAGTAGAGAATAGCAAAGCAGAGCAAAGTAGAGCTAGGTTAGGCTAGGCTAGCCTCGGTTAGTATATAGTAGGGTAGAGTAGAGTTAGGTTAGGCTTGGCAAGGCTAGGCTAGGTTAGGATAGGGTAGAGAGGAGTAGAGTAGAGTAAAGTAGAGTATATTAGAGTAGAGTAGAATAGAGTAGAGTTAAGTAAAGTAGAGTTTAGTAAAGCAGAGTAGAGTAGAGTATAGTATAGTTAGGTTAAGCTAGGCTAGATGAGGAAGGTTAGGCAATGTTAGGGTAGGCTAGGCTAGCCTAGAGTGGAGTAGAGTAGAGTATAGTAGAGTAGAGTAGAGTAGAATAGAGTGGAATAGAGTAGAGTAGAGTGGAATAGAGTAGAGTTGTGTATAATAAAGTATAATAGAGTAGAGTAGAGCAGAGAAGAAGTGAGCAAAGTAGAGTAAAGCAAAGTTAAGAATGGGAGAGTAGAATAGAGTAAAGTAGAGTAGAACAGAGCAAAGCAGAGTAGAGTAGAGGAAGGTTTGGCTATGCTAGGCGGGGCTAGGCTTGGCTAGCCAAGGTTAGAGTAGAATAAAGTAGAGCAGAGAAGAGTAGAGTAGAGTAGAGTAGATGGTAATATAGTATAATAAAATAGAGTAGAGTAGAGTAGTGCTAGGTTAGGCTAGGTTTGGCTAGGTTAGACTGGAGTAGAGTAGAGTAGAGTAGAGTCAGGTTAGGTTAGGTTAGGCTAGCCTAAGCTAGGCTAGAGTAGAATAGAACAGGGCTGAGCAAAGTAGAGCAGAGCAAGCTAGAGCAGAGTAAAGCAGTGTAGAGTCATATTAGGCTAGCTAGAGTTGGGTAGAATAGAGTAGAATAGAGTGGAGTAGCATAGAGCTAGGTTAGGCTAGGCTTAGATAGAGTACAGTAGAGTATATTAGAATATTATAGAGTATAGTAGAGTATAGTATAGTATAGGGGAGTAGTGTTAGGTTAGGCTATGGTAGGCTAAAGTAGATTCGAGTAGAGTAGAGCATAGTAGAGTCGAGTAGAGTAGAGTAGAGTAGTGTAGAATAGAGCAGAGCAAAGCTAGGTTAGGCAAGGCTGGGCTTGGCTAGGATGGGCTAAGTGAGGCTAGGCTAGGCTAGAGTATAATAAAGTAGAGTATAATATAGTAGAGTAGAGTAGAGTTGAGTAAAGCTTGGTTAAGCAAGGTTAGGCTAGGCTAGAGTAGAATAGAGTAGAGAAGAGTAGATTAGAGTATGACAAAGAAAAACAGAGAAGAGCATAGCATAGTAGATCAGAGTAGAGTAAAGTAGAGTAGAGTAAAGCAAAGTAAAGTAGAGTATAGTAAAGCAGAGTAGCATAGAGGACAGTAAAGCAGAGCAGAGTAGAGTAGAGTAGAGTAGAGCAGAGAAAAAGAGAGCTAAGTAGAGCTGAGTAGAGAATGGTAGAGCAGAGTCGAGTAGAGCTTGCTTAGGGTAGGCTAGGTAAGGCTAGGCAAGGCAAGGCTAGGCTAGGCAAGGCTATAGTGGAGTAGAGTAGAGTAGAATAGAGTAGAGTAGAGTAGAGTAGAGTAGAGTAGAGCTAGGTTAGGGTAGGTTAAGTTAGGTTAGAGTATAGTAGACTTAAGTAGAGTAGAACAGAGTAAAGTGTAGTAGAGTAAAGTAGAGCATGGTTAGGCTAGGCTAGGCTAGGTATAGTAGAGTAGAGTAGAGTAAGGTATAGTAGAGTATAGTAGAGCAGAGAAGAGTAGAGTATAATAGAGTAGATTTAAGTTTGGCTATATTAAAGTAAAGTAGAGCAGAGCAGAACAGAGCAAAGCAGAGTAGAGTAGAGCAGAGTAGAGAAGAGTAGAGTAAAGTAGAGCAAAGCAGTGTATAGAAGAGTAGAGTAGTGAAGAGAGCTAGGTTAGATTAGGCTAGGTTAGGCAAGTCTAGAGTAGAGTAGAGTAGAGGAGGGTAGAGCAATCATAGGCTAGTCTGGGCTTGGTTAGGGTAGAGTAGAGTATAGTAGGGTAGAGTAGAGTCGAATAGAGTAAAGTAGAATGTAGTAGAGTAGAGTAGAGTAAAATAAAGTAAAATCGAGTAGAGTTTGGCTAGGCTAGGATTGGCTAGAGTAGAGCAGAGCAGAGTAGAGTAGAGTAGGGTAGAGTAGAGCATAATAGAGTAGAGTAGAACTGAGCAGAGGAGAGTAGAGAAAAGAAGAATATTGTAGAGCAAAGATGAGTATAGTAGAGCAGAGTAGAGTAGAGCTAGGTTAGGTTAGGCTAGGGTAAACTAAGCTCGACTAGGCTAGAGTGGAGTTGAGTAGAGTAGAGTAAAGTAGAGCATGGTTAGGCAAGTCGAGGCTATGCTTGGTTAGAGTAGAGTAGAGCAGAGTAGAGTAGTGTAGAGTAGAGTATAGTAGAGTAGAAGAAAGCAGAGCAAAACATCGCAAAGCAAAGTTGTGCAGAGCATGAGTAAAGCAGAGCAGAGTATAGTAGAGCAAAGTACAGTGGAATAGAAAATAGTCGAGAAAAGAAGAGCAGAGCAAAGTAGAATAGAGTAAAGAAGAGTAGAGCATAGCAAAGTTTGGTTATGCTAGGCTAGGCTAGGCGAGGTTAGGCAAGGCTAGTAGAGTAGAGAGAGTAGAGCAGTGTAGAGTAGAGTTGAGAGCTAGGTTAGGCTAGGCTAGGAAAGAGTAGAGTAGATAGAGTAGAATAGAGTAGAGTAGAGTATTATAGTGTAGAGTAGAGTAGAGTAGAGTGGACTAGAGTAGAGCTAGGATAGGTTATGCTTGGGTAGGCTAGGATAGGCTAGTTATGCTAGGTTAAAGTATAGTAGAGTAGAGCAGAGTAGAGCAATGTTGAGTAGATTAGAGATATGTTTGGCTAGGCCAGGAGAGGCTAGGTGAGAGCATAACAAAGTAGAGTGGATTAGAGTAGAGCATAGCAGAGCAAAGCAAACTAGACCAGAGCAGACCAGAGTAGAACAAAACAAAACAAAGCATGGTGGAGTAGAGCAGAGTAGAGTAAGAAGAATAGAGTAGAGCTAGGTTAGGCTAGGCTATGTTAGGATAAGCTAGGCTAGGCTAGAGTAGAGTAGAGTATAGTAGAATAAAGTAGAGTAGAGTTAGATTAGGCTAGGTTAGGTTAGAGGAGAGTAAAGTAGATTTGAGTTTATTAGAGTGGAGTAGAGGAGATGAGAGGAGAGGAAAAAGGAATGGAAAAAAGCAGAGTAGAGTAGGGCAGAGTGGAGCAGAGCATAGTAGAGCTTGGTTAGGCTAGGATAGTCTAGGCTAGGTTAAAGTGCAATGGAATAGAATAGAGTTGAGTTGAGTAGAGTAGAGTAGAGCAAAGCAAAGTAGAGTAGATCATAGCTGAATAGGACAAAGATAGGAAAGTAGAATAGAACTGAGTAGAGTAGAGCTGAGAAGAGTAGAGCAGAGAAAAGAAGAGTAGAATAGAGCTAGGCTAGGCAAGGTTATGCTACGAAAGGCTAGGCCATGCTAGGGTTTAATAAGCTAAGCAAAGCTATGCTAGGCTAGAGTAGAGTAGAGTATAGTGGAGATAGGTTATGTTAGGCTTGACTAGGCTAGGTTAGAATAGGGTAGGGAGGAGTAGAGTAGAGTAGAGTAGAGTCTAGTATATTAGAGTCAGGTAGATTAGAGTAGAGTAGAGCTAGGTTAGGCTAGCTTAAGTAAGGCTAGGTTAGCCTAGGCTAGGGTAGGCTAGGCAAGGTTAGAGTAGAGTTGAGTTTAATAGAGTAGAGCTCGGCTAGGTTTTCCTAGGTCTGGCTAGGCCAGGCTAGAGTAGAGTAGAGTAGAGTAGAGTAACGAAGCGCAGAGTAGAGAAAAGCATAGTAGAGTAGTGAAGAGAAAAGCAAAGCCAAATATAACAGAGAAGAGAAGAGAAGCGTAAAGTAGAATAGAGCTGAGCAAAGTGGAGCAGAGCAAACTGTAGTATTTAGAGCTAGGTTAGGCTAAGCTAGGTTGGCTAAGTTAGGCTAGACAAGGTTAGTGTAGAATAGAGATTAGTAGAATAGAGTAGAGTAGAGTAGAGTAGAGAAGAGTAGAGTTGTTATACCCGATAAAATATTATAGGGTTAATCTTCAATAATTCGAATTGTGGCTTGGATGATTTCAGATCGACAGTAGGATGAGCCAGGAGCTCAATTGGAGGCTATTGGAATTTCTGAAATTTTCTGGGGATTTTTCGGAGCGCCGAGATTTTTTTTAAAAAAAACGGAATTTGGATTTTTCCTTTTACCGCGCGTGAACCGGACCGGAGCGGTTCAGCGAAGGCGGGGCGGTTCGCCGAGGTGCGTTTGCTCGTGCGTTTGGATAAGCCGCGGATAAGCGGATCGGACGGGCGAGATCAGCGGTGGAGATTAACCGGCTGATCGAGTGTTAAGCGGCGTTTTTAGAAGGTCAACCGGCGCTTAATAGGTCTTAACGGGTTATTACCGGTTTAAGCTGGGTATTTAACCTGAACTGTTCGGCTGTTAGGGTTTCGAACGGCGGCTAGAGGCGAAGTTTTCGCAGCGAACGGCGGTATTTTCCGGCAGCCTTTCAAGGGGCTTTTGGTAACCGGAGGTTCGCGGGACAGAGGCGAGCATTTTGGTACCGGTTTCGTTCGGCGAGGAGCTGCGGTTGATCGCGTGCGAGCTTCACCGTCGCCGGCGACGAGCAAAGGTAGGAAATTCAGTTTTAAATTAGTAATTAGTAGAAATTAAAAGCATGGAATATTTTGCTTAATGAACACAAGCATGTGGATGAAAAATCGGACTTAGTTGAATGCTAATCTGCGTCTTTTACAATTTTTGGATTTCTGGAAAATTTCCCATTTTGCCGGAAAATTTAGTTAATGCTTAGGAACATGTTAGGGATTTGTATTATCAGTTTGCCATTGAATCAGTTTGCCATTGAATTAGTTAATTAATTGTTGGATTAGTAATTAGTACGAACATCGAATTTTGTTTCTCCTTGTTCGCGTTCGCCGGAAATCGACGGAAGGAATTGGATTGGTCGGCGATTGCTTCAGTTAGGGTTCGCGGGCGTCGGACCGAGGAAGGAGAAGGGTTTAGATTAATTACGAATTTATTTAAGTAATTAATGGTATTTATATAATATTTATTAGTAATTATATTTATTTAAGCATCGACCGATTAACGGATTATTAAAGAATTTGGTTCGGCGGTGTCGCGGTTCAGCGCGAGTTTTCCGAACCGGCAGCGAAAACCAGTTCAGCGGGATTCGGCGCGGACGAACGGCGCGGAGGAAAATTTAATTCGGAAATTAAATCCGAATTTTCGGAAAAAGGATATATGTGGAATTTAAATTTTAAATTCGGAAATTTATTCCGAATTTCGGAAAATGGAAAAAAGGGCAGAAACTTGATTTTGGAAATTAAAATTTCCTGAAGTGAGGAAGAGGTGATTTTTGAAAATCACGTAGCCAAGTTGAAATTGACTGTTGGAAATTACCCATAAATTCAGTGCAGCTGGATTAGTTGGAAGGAAGTGTGACACTTGGGTGCTACCAGAATAGTCAGAATTTTGGTACAGTTTGTGTTGCTTGGATGGCAATGACATGGATTGAGTCAGTTTACCCAGTGTTGGCATATTTCATGGATTGGCATATTGGACCTGACTACTATAGGCCCTATATGATGTTTTAGGGTAGTTGTGGTAGGTAACTGTGCGGTACAGACTTAACTTTCACAGTATACATGTGGACTGGTATGCGCCTTGTTGTATCTGGACACATGTTGCAGAATCTTGGAGTTAGAGCTTGGCAATGACTATAGGGGCGTGGCTTCTATGGAAATTGTTGGGAGAGGACTTCTTGGGACGGTGGCTGAGTCGATCTCTTCTGATCCACGAGTGTAGGCCTGCGCGCCTGAGAGTGGCAGTGGCAGGGGTGACTCACCGTGGCTAGCCAAGTGTGTAGGCCTGCGTGCCTGAGGGTGGCAGGGGTGTCTCACGTTGGCTAGAGATCTATGTGACTGGTTATGTCTATAGTCTCCAGAAGATTGATTGACGAGAGACGCTGCGGTGTCGGGTGCTAGGCGTTGTGATGCGTGCGCAGAGATGGGCGTGTCCCGCTGGCATGCTTTGCCAAGGTGCCATGCGTGCGCAGAGATGGGCGTGTCCCGCTGGCATGCTGCCTGGGAGCACAGAGGAGAGCTACTCTGGTGTGACTGGGGGTGACTGTGGTTGGTCAGAGTCTGGGACTGAGAGTGCCTTTCCACCCTACATTGTTATGCTGTATTCCTATACTCTTGCTATTATCCTTCTCTTGCATGTGAGTTTTTACTAGCTGTCTTTCCTACTGGGCGTAGCTCACTCCTTTATTATCTATATTTTTTCCAGCAGCTTGACAGCCTTGACGCCACCCAGATTAGGTGGGATCATGGTCAGCAGGCTAGTGGAGGATATCTGATCTGTGATTTTCTGAGACATTTTGGTTAGTGTGATTGATACTATTGGATGTATTCAGGGAGACTGTTATTCTTATGTCATGTAATATGTGAGGGTGATTCTGACTTATGTATCTAGTTGGATGATATTGTATTTGTTGGACTTGGATCTTATTCTTGTGATGTAGTTTCCATTCACTGTTTTACTTTATTTTCTTGGTGGTATAGTGTGTGGAGTGTCATATTTTATCTGAGGATGATATGTATTTTATCTTTGATGGTGAGGTCATTACATGACTATGGAACTTAACCGTGGGGATTCAGACTTCTATTAGATCGGTTCTCCTACCGGTATGGGTTAGGAGTATGGGGTCTAGTAGGAGTAACATTGCTCGAGTCCATCTGTTAATTCAGGAGTCATGAACCTGATTTGACGGTGTACCCGGGAGATGGGATCCACATTGTTAAGGAAAGTAGGTGTGTAATGATGTGTTATATCCTATGTTTTTTGTAGGCTACTCAGGTTGGTATGGGACGATCTGAGCTGTCTATATGTAAAAAAAAAAATATGCCAAAAATCAGCCTAGGAAAAAATTGGGTGTAACAAGAGTAGAGTAGAGTAGAGTAGGATAAAGTAGTGTATAACATAATAGAGTAAAGTATATTAGAGTAAGGTTAGGTTAGGCTAGGCTAGAGTAGAGTAGAGTAGAGCAAGGTTAGGTCAGGCTAGGCTAGAGTAGAATATAATATAGCAGAATAAAGTAGAGCAGAATAGAGTAGAGTAGAGTAGAGCAGAGCAAAATAGAGTAGAGTAGAGTAGAGTAGAGCAGAGCAGAGTAAAGTAGAGGAGAGGAGAAGAGAGAAGAACATAGCAGAGTAGAGCAGAGTAGAATAGACCAGAGCAAAGAAGAGAAAAGTATAGCATAATAGAGTGGTGTATAATAGAGTGGAAAAGAGCAGAGCATAACAGAGTAGAGTAAAGCATAGCAGAGTAGAGTAGAGTAGAGCAAGCTTAAGCTAAGCTAGCCATGGCTTGGCTAGAGTAGAGCATAGTAGAGTAGTATAGTAGAGCCTTGTTAGGCTAGGCTTGGCTAGGTTAGAGTCGAGTAGAGTAGAGTTGAGTAGAGCATATTAGAGTAGTGTATAGTGGAGTAGAGCTAGGTTAGGCTAGGTAAGGCTAGGCTAGCAAAGGCTTGGGTATGCTAGGTTAGGCTATCATAGAGTAGAGTAAGGCAGTGTAGAGTAGAATGGAGTAGAGTAGAGTAAAGTAGAGTGGAGTTAAGTAGAGTAGAGTAAAGCAGAGTAAAGTAGAGTAGAGTAGATTATAGTTGAGTTGAGTAGAGTAGACTAGAGAAGAGTAAAATAGAGGAGAGGAGAGGAGAGAATAGTAGAGTAGAGCAGAGCAGAACAAAAGAGTATAGTAGAGTAGAGTATAACAGAGCAGAGTAGAGTAGAGTAGAGTAGTGTAGAGCAATATAAAGTAGAGCAAAGCAAAGTTGAGCTAAGTTAGGCTAGGCTATGCAAAGCTAGGATAGGATAGAGTAGAATAGAGTTAAGTGGAGTAGAGTAGTGTAGAGTAGAGTTTAGTAGAGCTAAGTTATGCTAGGCTAGGCAAAGTAAAGCTAGGCTAAGGTAGTCTAGGCAACGCTTGCCTCAGCTAAGCTGTAGTAGAGTGGAGTATGGTAGAGCTAGATTAGGCTAGGCTTGGATAGGTTAACCTATGCTAGAGAAAAGTAGAGTAAAGAAGCGTAGAGTAGCATATAATAGAGTAGAGTAGAGTAGAATGTAATAGGGTAGAGTAGAGTGGGGTAGAGTAGAGCATAGTAGAGTAGAGTAGAGTGGAGTAGAGTAGAGGAGAGGAGAGGAGAGGAGTGGAGAGGAGAGGTAATGGGAGGAGAGGAGAGCAAAGCAGTGTAGTGGTGAGAAGAGCAAAGTAGAGAAAAGGAAGGAAATGTAGAGCAGAGCTGAGTTGAGTTAGGTAGGGCTATTCTAGGCTAGGCCATAGTAAAGTAGAGTAGAGTAGAGTAGAGTAGAGTAGAGCAGAGCTAAACTAGGTTATGTTAGAGTAGAGTAGATTAGAGTGGAGCTATGTTAGGTTGGGTTAGGATAGGTTAAACTAGAGTAGAGTAGAGTAGAGTAGAGTAATTCCGAGTAAAGCAAAGTATAGTAGAGCTTGGTTAGGCATGCTTAGAGAAGGGTAGAGTATAGTAGAGTATAGTAGATTAAAGCTAATTTAAGTTAGAAAGGCTAGGTTTGGGTAGGCTAGGCTAGAGTATAATAGAGTCTAGTATAGTAGAGTAGGGTAGATTAGAGTAGAGTAGAGTAGAGTAGAGCTAGGTTAGGCTAGGCTAGGCTAGAGTAGAGTAGAATAAAGTAGAGTAGAGTAGGGCAGAGAAGAGTAGAGTAGGACAAAGAAGAGTAGAGTAGAGTAGAGTAGAGTAGAATGGAGTAAAGAAGAGTGGAGTATAGCAAAGTAGAGCATAGCTAGTTTAGGCTAAGTAAAGAAGAGCAAAGCAAAGTGGAGCAGAGTAGAGTAGAGCAGTGAAGAGAATAGTAAAACTAGGTTAGGTTAGACTAGGATTGGTTAGAGTAGAGTAGAGCTAAATAGAGTAGAGTAGAGTAGACTAGATAAGAGTAGAGCAAGGTTAGGTTAGGCTAAGTTAGGCCAGGCAAGGCTAGGTTATGGAAGGCTAGGCTAGGCTAAGCAAGAGTAAAGTTGAGAATAGTAGAGTAGAGAATGGTATTTTAGGCTAGGCTAAGCCAGGTTGGGCTATAGTATAGAGAATAGTAGAGTAGAGTAGGGCAGAGTAGAGAAGAGTTGTGTGGAGTAGAGTAGCAAAGAGGAAAGAAGAGTCGAGCAGAGTAGAGAATAACTAGGTTAGGCTAAGCTAAGTTAGGCTAAGTTGGGCAAGGCTAGGCTGCGCAAGGCTAGGCTAGAGTAAAGTAGAGTAGAGTAGAGAAGAGTAGAGCTTGATTAGGTTATGTTAAGTTAGGTTAGACTAGAGTAGAGTAGAGTAGAGCAAACTAGAGGAGAGTAGAGTATAGTAGAGTAGAGCTAGGTTAAGCAAGGCTATGCTAGACAAGACTAGAGTAGAGTATAGTAGAGCTAGGTTAAGCTAAGCAAGGATAGGTTAGGCTAGAGTAGAATAGGGTAGAGTAGAGTAGAGTAGAGTAGTGTAGTGTAGAGTAGAGTAATGTAGAGTAGAATAAAGTAAGGTAGAGTAGAGTAGAGTAGTGTAGAGTAGAGTAGAGGAGAGTAGAGCATAGAAGAGCAGAGAAGAGCAAAACGTAGGAAAGTAAGAGAGCAGAGCAGTATATTGTAGAGAAGAGCATTGTAAAGCAGAGGAGTGCATAGCAGACCACAGCAAAGTAGAGTAGAGTAAACCTAGGTTAGGCTTTCTTAGACTAGGCTATGTGAGGTTAGGCTAGATTGGAGTAGAGTAGAGTTGAGTAGAGTAGAGCAGAGTAGAGTATAGTAGAGCTAGGTTAGGCTAAGCTAGGGTAGGCTAACTGGGCTAAAGTAGATTAGAGTAGACTAAAGTATAGTAGAGCTAGTTAGGCTAAGCTAGGCAAGACAAGGCAAGGGTAGAGTAGAGTAGGGTAGAGTAAAGTAAGGCAGAGTAGAGTAGAGAGGAGTAGAGCAAAGCAGTGTAGAGCATTGTAGAGTTGAGTAAAGTAGAGAAAACTATGTTTTGTTAAGCTAGGATAGGTTAAAAAAGGCTAGGGTAGTGTAGATTAGAGCTAAGTTGGGCTTGGCTTGTCTAGGCTTGGTCAGAGTAGAGTAGAGTAAAGTAGAGTAGAGAAGAGTCGAGTATAGTAGAGTAAAGTAGAGTATAGTTGAGTAGAGTAGAGTAGAGTAGAGCTTGGTTAGGCTAGGCTAGGCTTGGCTTGGCTAGGTTAGGTTAGGCTAAGCTAGGCAAGGCTCGATATAGCTAGGCTAGAGTAGAGTAGAGTAGAGTAGAGTAATGTATAGTAGAGCTAGGTTAGGATAAGCTAGGCTACTCTAGGCTATAGTATAATAAAGTAGAGTTGAGTAGAGTAGAGAAGAGCAGAGTAAAGTCTTATGGGGTAGAGTACAATAGAGTCTAGTTGAGCTAGGTTAGGCTTGGCTGGGCTAGGCTAGGCTAGGGTAGGCTAGGTTAGAGTAAGTATAGTGGAGTATACTATAATAGAGTAAAGTAGAGTAGAGTAGTGCGCGATTAAGCTAAGTAAGGTTAGGCTAGACAAGAGCAGAGTGGAGTAAAGTAGAGCAAAATAAAGCAAAGTAGAGTGGAGCAAAGCAGTGTAGAGAAGAGCAGAGTAAAGTAGAGTAGAGAAGAGAAGAGCAGAGTAAAGTAGAGCAGAGTAGAGTAGAGTAGAGTAGTGCATAGCAAAGGAGAATAGAGAAGATTATTATAGAGTAGAGTAGAGTAGAATAGGGTAGGGCTAGGTTAGGCTAAGTAATGCTAGGTTAGGCTAAGCTAGGCTAGGTTAGAATAGAGTAGAGTAGAGTATAGTAGAGTAGAGTAGGGTAGAGTAGGTTGAGTAGAGAAGAGTAAACTAGAGTAGAGCAAAGTAGAGTAGAGTTGTGTAGATAGAGTATAGTGGAGTAGGTTATGCTTACTAGGCTAGGTTAGGCAAGGCTAGAGTAATGTAGAGTATAATAGAAAATAGTAGAGAAGAGTAGAGTAGAGTAGAGCTAAGTTAAGATAGGTTAGGCTAGTAGAGTAGTGTAGAGTAGAGTAGAGTGGAGTAGATTAGAGCAGAGTAGAGTATAGTGGAGTAGAGTAGAGTAGAGCAAAGTAGAGCAACGTAGAGAGGAGTTGAGCTAGATCTGTCTAGGCTAAGGCTAGGCTAGACCAGGCGATAGTAGAGTAAAATAGAGTACAGTAGAGTAGAGAAGAAAAGAGCTAGGTTAGGCTGGGCTAGGCTAGATTAGAGTAGTGTAGAGTATGGTAGAGTAGAGTAGAGTAGAGTATAGTAGAGTACAATAGAGTAAAGTCGAGTATAATAGAGTAAAGTCGAGTAGAACTCAGTAAGGCTCGAATAAGCTACAGTAGAATAAAGTAAAGTATATTAGAGTAGACAAGAGTAGAATAGAGTAGAGTAGAGTAGAGTTGAGTAGAGTAGAGTAGAGCTAGGTTAGGTTAGGCTAGACTAGGCTCAAGTTGAGTAGACTAGAGGGGAGTAAAGAAGAGTAGAGCAAAGTAGAGCAGAGCAAACAAGATTAGAGTAGAGCTGCGTTGAGCTGAGCAGAGTAGAGAAGAGCAAGGTTAGGAAAGGCTTGGCTTGCCTAGGCTAAGATAGAGTAGAGTATAGAAGAGCTAGGTTAGGATAAGTTATAGTAGAGTAGAGTAAAGTAGAGTAGTGTAGAGTAAAGTAGAGTAGAGCTAGGTTAGGCTTGGCTAGGCTAAGTTAGGTTAGGCTAAGCTAGGCTAGGCTAGGCTATATTAAGCTAGAGTAGAGTAGAGTAGAGTAAAGTAGAATTGAGTAAAGTAGAGCAGAGCTTGGTAAGGCTCGAATAAGCTAGAGTAGAATAGAGTAAAGTAGAGTTGAGTAGACAAGAGAAGAATAGAGTAGAGTAGAGTAGTTTTGAGTAGAGTAGAGTAGAGCTAGGTTAGGTTAGGCTAGACTAGTCTCAAGTTGAGTAGAGTAGAGTGGAGTAGAGCAGAGTAAAGTGAAGTAGAGCACAGCAAAGAAGATTAGAGTAGAGCTGAGCTGAGCTAAGTAGAGCAGAGAAGAGCTAGGTTAGGCAAGGCTTGGCTTGCCTAGGCTAGGTTAGAGTAGAGTATAGAAGAGCTATGTTAGGATAAGTTATAGTAGAGTAGAGTAAAGTAAAGTAGAGTGAGTAGAGTAGTGTAGAGTAGAGCAGAGTACAGCTAGGTTAGGCTTGGCTAGGCTAAGTTAAGCTAGGCTAAGCTAGGCTAGGCTAGGCTACATTAAGCTAGAGTATAGTATAGTAGAGTATAGTGGATTAGAGTAGAGCAGTGTAGAGCAAAACGCAGCAGAGCATAATAGAGTAGAGCATAGTAGAGCAAAATAATGCTAGGTTAGGTAAGCTTAGACTAGGCTAGGTAAGGCTAAGTTAGAGTGGAGTAGAGTAGAGTAGAGTTGGGTTATGTTAGGCTTGGCTAAGTAAGGTTTGAGTAGAGTAGAGTAGAGTAGAGTAGAGTAGAGTAGAGTAGAGTATAGTAGAGTAAAGTAGAGTAGAATAGAGCAGAGCTAAGTTAGGCTAGGCTAGGATAGGCTAAGTTAGGTAAGGCTATGTTTGGTTAGAGTTGAGCAGTGTAGAGTAGAGTAGAGTTGAGTAGAGTAGCACTCTATTAGGCTAGGCTAGTTGAGGGTAGGGTAGAGTAGAGTAGAGTAGACTAGAGCAGAGCAAGTTGGTGCTGAGCAAGGTAGAGCATAACAGAGTAGAGTAGAGCAGAGAAAAGCAAAACAAAGCAACGTGGAGTATAATGGAGTAGAGTAGACCTTGGTTCGCCTAAGCTGGGCTAGGCTATGCTCAGCTAGCCTAGGTTAGAGTAGCGTAGAGTAGAGTAGAGTAGAGTAGAGTATAGTATAATTGAGTAGAGGAGAGTAAAGTTATGCTAGGTTAGGCTAGGCTAGGCTTAGATAGTCTATTCTAGGTTAGGTTAGGCTAAGCTCTAGAAGAGTAGAGCAGAGTAGTGTAAGGTAGAGTAGAGCTTTATTAGATTAAGCTAGGCAAGGCTAGGCTAGAGTGGAGTAGAGTAGAGTAGAGTTAAGTAGAGTAGGGTTGAGCATAGTAGAGTAGAGTAGAGCAGAGTAAAGAAAAACAGAGCAAAATAGAGCTATGTTTGGCTAGGCTAACTATTATAGACAAGAGTAGAGTAGAGTAGACTAGAGCTAGGTTAGGCAAGGCAAGGCTAGTCTAGGTTAGAGCAGAGAAGAGTAAAGTAAAGTAGATTAGAATAGAATTGAGTAGAGTAGAGTATAGTAGGGGGTAATAGAGTAGAGTAGAGAAGAGCAGAGCAGAGCAGAGTATAGTAAAGAAAAGTAGAGAAGAGTAGAGTATAGCCGAGCAAAGCTAGGTTAGGTTAGGCTAGGCTAGAGTGGACTAGAGTGTAGTAGAATAGAGTAGAGTAGAGTAGAGTAGAGTAGAAAAGAATAAAGCTAAGTTAGGCTAGGCTAGGTTAGAGTAGAGTAGAGTAGTGTAGAGTAGAGTAAAGTAGAGTAGAGTGGAGTAGAGGAGAAGAGAGTAGAGTAGAGTAGGGCAGAGTAGAGTAGGGCAGAGTAGAGTAGAGTAAAGCAGAGTTGAGAAGTGCATAATACATTAGAGTAGAGGTGAGCTAGGTTACTAGGCTATGCTTTGCTAGGCTAAGTCAAGCAAGGCTAGGTTACAGTAGAGTATAATAGGGTATAGTATAGTAGAGTAGGATAAAGTCTACTAGAGTAGAGTAGGGCTAGGTTAGATTAGGCTAGCCTAGGTTAGAGTACAATAGAGTAGAAGAGCATAAAGTAGAGGCGAGTAGAGCTAGGGTAAGCTATGTAAGGCTAGGCTAGGCTAAGGAAGGTTAGGTGAGGCTAGGCTAATCTAGAGTAGAGTAGAGTAAGATATAGTAAAGCTTTGTTTTGCTAGGCTGGACTAGAGTATAATAGGGGAGAAAAGAGCAGAGTAGAGAAGAGTGGAGCATATCAGAGTCGAGTAGAGCAGAGCTTTGCAGAGCAAAGTAGAGTTTAGTCGAGCAGAGAAGAGCGAACTTAGATTAGGCTAAGCTAGGCTAGGCTAGAGTAGAGCTAGGTTAGGTTAGGCTTGGCTAGCTTAGAGTAGAGTACAGTAAAGTAGAGGAGAGATAGGTCAGGTTAGGTTGGGCTAGGTTAGGATAAGCCTGTCTAGGCTAGGCTAAGATTGGCTAAGCTAGAGTAGAGTAGAATATAGTACAATACAATAGAGTAACATAGAATATAGTAGAGTCGAGTAGAGCTAGATTAGGTTAGGCAAGGCTATGCTAGGCTAGAGCACAATAGAGTATAGAAGAGTACATTGGAGTAGAGCAGAGCATAGTAGAATAGTGTAGAGCAAAGAAGAGCAAAGTAGTACAGAGCAGAGTAGAGCAGAGCTAGGCTTGACTAGGATAGGCTAGCTAGAGTAGAATAGAGTAGAGTAAAGTATAGTAGAGTAGAGCTAGGTTATATTAGGCTAGGCTAAGCTTACTTAAGCTATGCTAGGATAGGCTAGTGTAGAGTAGTGTAGAGTAGAGTAGAGTAGAAAAGATTGAGTTAAGTAGAGCTCACTTAGGCTAGGCTAGGCTAGGTTAAGCTAGTCTAGAGTAGAGTAGGGTAGAGTAGAGTAGAGTAGTGTGGAGCAAAGTAGAGCAGAGTAGAGTACAACATAGAGTAGAGAAAAGTAGAGAAGAGCATAGTAGAGCAGAGCAACGTAGAGCATAACAGAGTAGAGTAGAGATTGGTTTGGCTAAGCTAAGGTAGGCTAGGCTAGGCTAGGCAAGGTTAGGTTAGATTAGAGTAGAGTACAGTGCAGTATAGTAGAGTAGAGTAGAGTGGAGCAGAGCTTAGTTAGGCTTGGTAAGGCAACCCTAGGTTAGGCTAGGCAAGAGTAGAGAAGAGTTAAGGAAAGTAGAGTAAAGTAGGGTAGAGCAGAGTAGAGCTAGGTTAGGTTAGGCTAGCCTAGGCAAGGCTGAAGTAGAGTAGAGTAGAGCAGAGTAGAGAAGAATAGGTCAAAGCAAAGCAAAGTAGAGTAGAATAGAGTAGAGAAGGATAGATTAGAGTCGAGCAGAGCAAAGCTAGTTTAGGCTTCGCTAAGCTATAGTAAAGTAGAGTAGAGTCGAGCTAGGTTAGGCTAGGCTAGGCATGGCTAGAGTAGAGTAGAGTAAAGTATAGTAAAGCTAAGTTAAGATAGGCAATGCTAAGGTAGGCTAGAGTATGATAGAGTAGAGTAGAGTAGAGTAGAGTAGAGTAGAGTAGAGTAGAGCAGAGCAGAGCATAACATAACATAGCATAGTAGAGCATAGTAGAGTAGTGCGAAGCAGAGCTAGGTTAGGTTAGGCGAGGCTGGGCTAGGTTAGGGAAGAGTAAAGTAGAGGGGAGAAAGTTAGGCTAAGCTTGGTTAGAGTAGAGTAGAGTAGATTTGAGTAGAGTGGAGTATAGTTGAGTATAGTAGAGCTAGGTTAAGCTAGGCCAGGCTAAGCAAGAGTAGAGTAGAGTAGGGTAGTGTAGAGTAGGGTACAATGGAGTAGAGCTCACCTAGTCTAGGTAGGCTTGAGTAGAGTAGAGTTGAGTAGAGTAGAGTAGAGCAAAGCAGAGTAGAGTAGAGTAGAGAAGAGAAGAGTGGAGTAGAAAGCTGAGAAGAATAGATTATAGCAGTGTAGAATAGAGCAAAGTAGAGCAGAGCAGGGTAGAGTAGAGCTAGTTAGACCAAGCTAGGCTTGGCAAAGCTAGGTTACAGTAGAATAGAGTAGAGTAGAGTAGTGCAGAGTATAGTATAGTAGAGTAGAGGAGAGCTTAGTAAAGTTAGGCTAGGTAAGGGTAGACTAGGCTAGGCAAGGTTGGGTTAGGCTTGAGTAGAGTAAAGTAGAATTGAGTATAGTAGAGTTGGAGTAGGCTGGGCTAAGCTAAGCTAGGCTTTACTAGGCTATGGTAGGTTAAGCAAGGCTAGAGTAGAGTAGAGTAGAGTAGAGTAGAGTAGAGTAGAGGAGAGCTAGGTTAAGCTAGCTTAGGCTAGGATAGGCTAGGCTAGGCTTGAGTAGAGTAGAGATAAGTAGTATATTGTAGAGTGGATTAGAGTAAGAAAGAGTAGAGTAGTGTAGAGTAGAGCTAAGTTAGGTTAGGCTAGCTAAGCAAGACAAAAGTAGAGAAGAGTAAAGTAGAGCAGAGACGAGTAGAGTAGAGAAGAGTAGAGCAAAGTAGAGTGAAGCAGAGCAAAGTAGAGTAGAGCAAGATAGAGAAGAGTAGAGCATAGCAGATCAGAGTAGAGCATAGTAAAGCTATTTTAGGAGAGGCTAGGCTAGAATAGAGTAGAGTAGAGTAGAGTAGAGTAGAGTTTGGTTAGGCTAGGCTAGGATTGAGTAGTGTAGAGTAGAATTAGGCTAGGTAAGGCTAATTTAATGTAGAGTAGAGTAGAGTTGAGCTAGATGAAGCTAAGCTGTGTGCAATTAGAGTAGAGTAGAGTAAAGCTAGGTTTGGCTAGGCTTGGCTTGGCTAAAGTAGAGTAGATTAGGGATGAGCATGGAAGAGCAAAGCATAGAAAAATATAGTAGACCAAAGCATATAAGAGCAGAGCAGAGCAAAGTAGAGTGGAGTCAAGCAGAGTAGAGATAGGTTAGGCTTGGCTAGGCTAGGCTAGAGTAGAGTAGAGTAGAGCTAGGTTAGGCTAGGCTAGGCTATGTTTTAGTAGAATAGAGTAGAGATGAGTAGACGAGAGTAGAGTAGAGTAGAGAAGAGCAAGGTTAGTCTAGGCTAGGCCAAAGTAGAGTAGTGTATAGAAGAAGGGTACAGTATTTTGGAGTAGAGTAGAGCTAGGTTATGCTAGGAGATACTAAGCTATGCTAGAGTAGAGTAGTGTAGAATAGAGTAGAGCATAGTAGAGTAGAGCAGAGCAGAGTGCAGTTAGGTTGGGTTAGGCTAGGCTGTAGTAGAGTAGAGTAAAGCTTGGTTATACTATGCTAGGCTAAGCTAGATTAGAGTAGAGTTGAGTAGATTTGAGTAGAGTAGAGTCTATTATAGTACAGTAGAGTAGAGTAGAGCTAGGTTAGGCTAAACTAAGAGAAGTTAGGCTAGAGTAGAGTAGAGGGGAGTTGGGTATAGTAGAGTATAGTAGTATAGAGTAGAGCTAGGTTAGGCAATGCTAGGCTAGGATAAGTTTGGCTAGGTTAGGTTAGGCTAACCTAGGTAATGCTAGAGTAAAGTAGAGAAGAGTAGAGCAAGGTTAGGCTCAGCTAAAGTGCAATAGAGTCGAGTTGAGTAGAGAAGAGTATAGTAGAGTAGAGAAAAGCATAAAAGAGCATCGCAGAGCAGAGCAGAGCAAAGAGAAGTAGAGCAACGTAGAGCAGAGTAGAGTAGAGCTAGGTTTTGCTAAGCTAAGCTAGGTTAGGCTAGGCTTGAGTAATGTAGAGTAGAGTAGAGCAAGGTTAGGCTAGGCAAGGTTTGGCTAGGAAAGAGTAGAGTGGAGTAGTTTAGGGTTGAGCTGGTTAGGCTAGGCTAGGCTAGGTTATGCTAGGCTAGAGTAGAGTGGAGTAGAGTAGAGTAGAGAAGAGTAGGGTAGAGCAAAGTTGAGATATGTTAGGTTAAGCGAGGGAAGGCTAAGCTAGAGTAAAGTAGAGTAGAGTAGAGTATAACAGAGCTTTACAGAGAAAAGTAGAGAAGAGTAGAGCAGAGTAGAGTATAGCAGAGCAGAGTAGAGTAGAGTTGAGCTTTGTTTGGCTAAGCACGACAAGGCAAGGCTAGGAAAGGCTGGGTTAGAGTATGTAGAATAGAGTTGAGTAGAGTAGTGTAGTGCTCGGTTAGGCTAGTCAAGGTTAGGCTTGGCAAGAGTAGAGTGAAGTAGTGTAGAGAAGAGCTAGGTTAGGTTAGGCTTGGCTAGGTTAGGCTTGGCTATAATAGAATAGAGTAGGGTAGAGAAGAGTAGAGTAGGGCAAAGTAGAGTAGAGTAGAGAAGAGCAAAGCAGAGTAGTGTAGTGTAGAGTAGAGTATAGCAGAGTAGAGTAGAGTAGAGTAAAGTAGAGCAAAACAGAGCTAGGTTAGGCAAGGCTAGGTTGAGCTAGGCCAAAGTAGAGTAGAGTAGAGTGAAGTAGAGCTAGGTGAGGTTAGGCTAGGCCATGCTATTTTAGAGTAGAGTAGAATATAATAGATTAGAGTAGTATAGAGTAGAACTAGGTTAGGCTAGGCAAGAGTAGGCCTGGCTAAGGAATGCCAGGGTAGAGTAGAGTAGAGCTAGGTTAGGCTAAGCAAGGATAGGCTAGAAAAAATAGGATAGAGTAGAGTAGAGTAGAGCAATGTAGAGTATAGTAGAGTAGAGCAAAGTGAGCAAAGTATAGTAGAACAAAGCAGAGTAGAGTAGAGAAAAGCAAAGCAAAGCAGGGTAAAGTATAGTAGAGTACAGCAGAACAGAATAGAGTTGAGCATTGAAGAGTAGAGTAGAGCTAGGTTAGGCTAAGGTAGGCCTGGCTATGTTAGAGAAGAGTAAGGGAGAGTAGACTAGATGAGAGTAGAGTAGAGCTTGGTTACACTAGGCTAAGTTAGAGTATAATAGTACAAAGATGAGTAGAGTAGAGGAAAGTAGAGTAAAGCAGAGTAGAGTAGAGCATAATAGAGAAGAATAGAGTAAAGGAGAGAAGAGTGGAGCTAGGTTATGCTAAACTATGTTAGGCTAGGCTCGTATAGGCCAGGCGAGGCTAGAGTAGAGTAGAGTAGAGTACAGTTAGGTTATGTTAGGCTAGGTTATGCTATGTTATAGTAAAGTAGAGTAGATTGGAGTAGAGTAAAGTAAAGTAGAGTAGAGCTAGGTTAGGCTAGGTTAGGATAGGCTAAGATAGGCTAGAGTAAAGTGTAGTAGGGTATGGTAGAGTAGAGTATAGTAGAGCTAAGTTAGGTTAGGCTCGATAAAACTAGGCTAGAGTAGAGTAGAGCACAATTGAGTATAGTAGAGTAGAGTGGAGTAAAATAGAGGAGAGCATAGTAGAGTAAAGCAAAGCAAAGTAAAGTAGAGCAAAGCAGAACAGAGGAAAAAAGAGTAAAAAAAAAGAGTAGAGCAGAGCTGAGCTATACTGAGCTAAGTAGAGTAGAGAAGAGTAGAGCAGAGTAGAGTAGAGTAGAGAAGAGGAAGGTAGAGCTAGGTTAGGCAAAGCTAGGCAAGGCTAGGTTAGAGAAGAGTAGAGCAGAGTAGAGTAGAGTAGAGCAAATCGAAATAGAGTAGAGCATTGCAAAGTTGAGTAGAGCAGAGTAGAGTAGGGTAGAGTAGAGCATAATAGAGTGGAGCTGAGCAGGTAGAGTAGAGCAGAATAAGGTTAGGCTAGGTTAGAGTAGAGTAGAGTAGAGCTAGGTTTGACTAGGCTAGGTTAGGCTAAGTTAATGTAAGTAGAGTAGAGTAGATTAGAGTAGAGCTAGATTAGGCTAGGCTAGGAAAGATTAAATAGAGTATAGTAGAGAAGAGTGGAGCAATACAGAGCAGAGTAGAGCAGTACAGAGTAGAGAATAACTGAGTAGAGAAAAGAAAAGCATAGCAAAGTAGAGTAGAGAAGAGCTAACTTAGGCTATGCTAGAGTAGAGTAAAGTAGAGTAAAGCTAGGTTAGGCTTGGCTGAGCTAGGCTTGGCTAGAGTAGAGTAGAGTAGAGTAAAGTATAGTAGAGTAGAGTAAAGTAGAGTAGAGCTAGGTTATGCTAAGCGAGGCTAGGCTTGGCTAGGCTAAGGTGGGCTAGAGTATAATAGAATAGAGCTCAATTAGGCTAAGCTAGGCAAGGCTAGGCTAGAGCAAAGTAGAGTTGAGTAGAGTAGAGTAGTGTAGAGTAGTATAAAATAGAGTAGAGAAAAGTAGAGTAGACTAGAATAGAGTAGAGCTAAGCAGAGAAGAGAAGAATAGAGTTGAGCAGAGTAGAGTAGAGCAGAGTAGAGAAGAGCATAGCAGAATAGAGTAGAGCATAGTCAAGTAAAGCAGAGTAGAGTAGAGCATAATATAGAAGAGTAGAGTAGAGTAGAGTAGAGCAGAATAGAGTAGAGCAAAGTGAAGCAGAGGTAAACAGAGTAGAGCAAAGTAGAGTGCAGAAGAGAAGAGTAGGGTAGAGTAAAGTAGAGTAGAATAGAGTAGAGCAGAGTAGAGCAGAGCAGAGTTGAGCTAAGTTAGGCTATACTAGGCTAGCCTAGGCTAGTTTAGAGTAGAGTAGAGTAGAGTAGAGTGTAGAGTAGAGCTAGGTTAGCTAGGCTATATTAGGCTAGGCTAGGTTAAGCTAGGCTAGGCTAAGCAAAAGTAGAGTAGAATAGAGTATAAAAGAGTAGAGCATAGCAGAGTAGAGTAGAGTGGAGAAAAGTAGAGAAGAGTAGAGCAAGGTTAGGATAGCCTACGCTGCACTCGGCTAGGCTAGGCTAGAGTATAGTAGAATAGTGTAGAATAGAGTTGAGCTTGTTAGGTTAGGCTAGTCAATGCTAGGTCAGAGTAGAGTAGAGTAGAGTAGAGTAGAGTAGAGTAGAGTAGAGTAAAGTAGAGTAGAGTAAAGAAGAATAAGGTTAGGTTAAGATAGGCTAGGCAAGGCTAAACTAAGGAAAGCTAGGCATGGCTAGGGTAGAGTCAACTAGAGTAGAGTAGAGTAGTGAAGAGTAGAGTTAGGTTAGGTTAAGCTAAGCTGAGCTTAGCTAAAATAGAGTAGGGTAAAGTAGAGTAGAGCAGAGCATAGTAGAGCATAATAGAACAATGCAGAGTAGAGCTTGGTTAGGCTAGGCTAGAGTATAGTAGAGTAGAGTAGAGTAGAGCTTGATTTGGCTAAGCTAGGTTAGAGTAGATTAGAGTAGAGTAGAGTATAGTGAAGTAGAGGAGAGGAGATGAGAGGAGAAGTGAGGAGAGGAGAAGAGAGGGGTGGAGAAGAGAGGAGAGGAGAGTAGAGTCGAATAGTTAAGAGCAGGAAGAGTAAGACAGAATAGAGTAGAGCAAATAAGAGTAGACCTATGTTAGGCTCGAGAAGAGTAGAGTAGAGTAGAGTAGAGTAGAGTAGAGTAGAGCATGGTAGAGTAGAGAAGAGTAAAGCTTGGTTAGGCTAAAATTGCTTTGGCCAGGCTAGGCTAGGCTAAAGTTGAGTAGACTTGAGAAGAGTATAGTATAATAGAGCAATGTTAGGCTAGGTTAGGCTAGGCTAAGTTAGAGTTGAGTAGAAGTGAGTAGAGTAGAGTAGAGTAAATTTGAGTAAAGCTAAGTTAAGCTAGGCTAGGCTAGGATATGATAGGGTAAGCTAGGCGAGGCTAGAGTAGAATAGAGTAGATTAGAGTAGTAGAGCTACGTTTGGCTATGCTAGGCTAGGATAGGATAAGGTAGATTAGAGTAGAGTAGAGCTACATTGGGCTAGGCTAGGCTAGAGTAGAGTAGACTAGAGTAGAGTAGATTATAGTAGAGTAGAGCTTGGTTTGGCAAGGCTAGGCTAGAGTATAATAGAGCAGAGTAGAGTAGAGTAGAGTAGAGCAGAGAAGAGCAGAGAAGAGTAGAGCATAGCATAGCAGAGTAGAGAAGAGTAAGACAGAGTTTAGCAGAGAAGAGCCGAGAAGAGCTAGGTTAGGCTAGGCTAAATTAAGTTAAGCTAGGCTATTATGGAGTAGAGTAGAGTAGAGTATAGTAGAGCAGAGTAGAGCTAGGTTAGGTTAGGCTAGGCTAAGCTAAACTATGCTAGAGTAGACAAGTGTAGAGTAGAGCAGTGTAGAGCAGAGCAGTGCAGATTAGACCAAAGCAAAGAAGAGCATAGTTGAGTAGAGCAGTGCAGAGAATAGCAGAGCAGAACAAAGCAGAGCAGAGAAGAGGATACCTAAGTTAGGCGAGGCTAGGCTCAGTTAGAGTAGAGTAGAGTAGAGTAGTAGAGTAGAGTAGGGTAAAGTAGAGTAGTGGTAGTTTAGGCTATGTTAGGCTAGGCTAGGCTAGGCTTTATAAGAGTAGAGTAGAGTAAAGAGGAGTAGTGCTGAGTAGAGTAGAGCAGAGTAGAGCAGAGCAAAGCAGAGAAGAGCAGAGCAATAGAGCACAGTAGAGCACAATAGAGCAGAGTGGTGTAGAGTAGAGTAGAGAAGAATAGAGTAGAGTAGAGGATAGGAGAGCAAAGTAGAGAAGAAAAAATCAGAGAAGAGCAGAGTAGAGCGATGCTAAGTTAGGCTAGGCTAGTGTAGAGTAGATTAGAGTAGTGTAGAGTAAAGTATAGTAGAATTAGGTTTGGCTAGGGTAGGTTAGGTTAGAGTAGGCTAGGTTAGGCTAGGCTTAGTATAGTAGAGTATAGAAGAGTGCAACAAGTTTAGGCAAGGCTAGGTTAAAGTTGGCTAATGTAAAGTAGAGTAGAGCAGAGTAGAGTATAATATTATAGAGTAAAGAAGAGTAGAGTTTAGTAGAGCAGAGTAGAGTATATTATTATAAAGTAGAGAAGAGTAGAGTTGAGTAGAGTGGAGAAGAGCAGAGCAAAGTAGAGAAGAGCAAAGTAAAGAAGAGCAAAGTAAGGTTAGGCTAAGCTAGGCTAGGCTAGAGTGGAATAGAGAAGAGTAGAGTTAGGCCAGGCTAGATTAGAGTAGAGTGGAGTAGAGTAGAGTAGGGTAGAGTTGAGTAGAGTATAGTAAATTAGGGTAGAGTATAATAGAGTAGAGAAGAAGAGAGGAGAGGAGAGGGGAGGAGATGAGTGCAAAGGAGAGGAGAGCATATTAGATTGGAGCAGAGTAGAGTATAGTAGAGAAATGCATAACAGAGTAGAATAGAGTAGAGCAAAGCAAGGTTAGGCTAGGCTAGGATAGAGTAGAGCAGAGTAAAGTAGATTAGAGTAGAGTAGAGAAGAGCTTATATAGGTTAGGCTATGCTAGGCTAGTTTATAGTAAAGTAATAAAGTAAAGTATAGTAGAGTAAAGCTAGGTTAGGTTAAGCTTGGCTAGGTTAGGCTTGAGTAGATTTGAGTAGGGTAGAGTAGTGTAGAGTAGAGTAGAGTAGAGTGTAGTAGAGTTGAGCAGAGTATAGTAGAGGAGCAGAGGAGAGTAGAGTAGAGAAAAGTAGAGTTGAGCAGAGTAGAGTAGAGTAGAGTAAAGCAGAGTATAGTAGAGCTAAATCAGGCAGGGCTAGGCTAGATTAGGCTAGGATAGGCTAGGCTATAGTAGAATAGAGTATAGTAGAGTATAATAGAGTAGGGTAGAGCTAAGCAAGGCTATGCTAAGCTAGGCTAGGCTATGCTAAGCTAGGTTAGGCTAGCCTAGGCTAAGCTAGGCTAGGCTAAGCAAGGTAGCCTAAGTTATGCTAGAGTAGTAAAGTAGAGTAGAGTTGGCCTAGGTTGTGTAAGGCAAGGTAAGGCTAGGCTAGAGTAGAGTAGAGCAGAGTAGAATGGAGTAGAGCAAAGCACAACATAGTAGTGCAAAACAGAGCAGAGCAGAGAAGAGAAAAGTAGAGTAGTGTAGAGTAGAATATAATAGAGTATAGTAAAGTAAAGTAGAGTAGAGTAGGATAGAGTAGAGTAGAGAAGTGCTAGGTTTGGCTAGGCAAAGCTAAGCTAGGCTTGGTTTGGCTAAGATAGGCTAAGCTATGATATAGTAGAGCAGAATAGAGTGGAGTAGAGTAGAGGTAGGTTAGGCCAAAATAGAGTAGAGTAAAGAGAAGCAATAATTGAGTAGAGCACAGCAAAGCAGAGTAGAGTAGAGTATAGTAGAGTAGGGTAGAGCAAACTAGAGCAGAATAGAGCAGAGTAGAGCAGAGCTAAGTTAGGCTAGGCCAGGCTGGGCAAGGTTAGGTTAGCTTTGGCTAAGATAGATTAAAGTAAAGAAGAGTAGAGTATAGTATAGCATAGCATAGTAGAGTAGAGTAGAGCTAGGTTAGGCTAAGCTAAGCTAAAGTACAATGCAGAGTAGAGTAGAGTTGAGTAGAGAAGAGTAGAGTAGAGAGGAGTAGAGCAGAGCAGAGCAAAGCATAACATAATAGAGTAGAGTAGAGTTTAGTAGAGCTAGATTAGGCTATGCAAAGTTAAGCTGGAATAGAGTAGAGTAGTGTAGAGCAGAGTAGAGGAGAGTATAGTAGTGTAAAGTATAGTGTAGCAGAGTTAGGTTAGGCTAGGCTAGGGTAGAGTACAATAGAGCAAAGTAAAGTAGAGTAGAGCATGGAGGAGCACAGTTTAAAAGAGCAGAACAGAGCAGACCAGTCCAGAGCGAATAGAGTCGAGTAAAGCAGAGTAAAGAAATGCAGACTAGAGGTGAACTAGGTTAGGCTAGGCTAGAGTAGAGTAGAGTAAAATATAGTAGAGTAGTGTGGAGTAGAGCTAGGTTAGGTTAGGCTAGGTAGGCTAAGTCTGAGTAGAGTAGATTAGAGTAGAGTAGAGTAGAGTAGAGAATAGTTGAGTAGAGCAGAGTAGAGTAGAGCAAAGTAGAACAAAATAGAGGAGAACAATGTATAGCCAGGTTAGGTTAGGCTAGGCTAGAGTAGAGTAGAGTATAGTAAAGCTAGGTTAGGCTAGGTTAGAGTAGAGTAGAGTAGAGTATAATTGAGTAGAGTAGAGTTGATTAAAGTAGACTTAGGTTAGGTTAGGCTTGGCTAGGCTAGGCTAAGGTAGGGTAGGCTAAGCTAGGCTAGAATAAAGTAGAGTAGAGTAGAGTAGAGTAGCGTAGAGCAGACTAGAGTAGAGCAGAGCTAGATTAGGGTAGGCTTGGCTAGAGTAGAGTAGAGTAGAGTTGAGCTGAGTAGAGCAGAGAAGAGCAGAGTTGAGTAGAGCAGAGCATAGCAAAGAAGAAGTAGAAAAAAGTAGAGTAGAGAAGAGTAGAGTAGAATAGAGTAGAGCAAAGCATATTAGAGCTAAGTTAGTTTGAGCTATGCTAGGCTAGGTTAGAGTAAAGTATAGTAAAGTAGAGTAGAGTAGAGTATAGTAAAGTAAAGTAGGGTAGAGCTAGGTTGGGCTAGGCTAGTCTAGGCTAGGTTAGGCTGGGCTTGAGTTGAATAGAGTAGAGCTAGGCTAGGCTAAGTTAGGTTAGGTTAGGCTAAGATAAAGTTGAGTAGAGTAGAATAGAGTAGAGAAAAGCACAACAGAATAGAGCAGCATAGAGAATAGTACAGTGGAGTAGAGTATGATAGAGCAGAGTAGAGTTTAGTTGGGATAGGCTAGGCTAGGCAAGGTTATGTTTGGCTAGGTTAGGCTAGGCTAAGTTAGAGTAGAGTAAAGTAGATTCAAATAGAGTAGGGTAGAGTAGAGTACGGTGGAGTAGAGTAGAGCTAGGTTAGGCTAAGCTATGCTAGGCAAGGCTAGGCAAGGCTAAGCAAATCAAGGCTAGAGAAAAGTAAAGTATAGAAGAGTAGGCTAAGTTAGGCAAGGCTAAGCAAGACTCAACTAGAGTACAGAGCAGAATAGAGTAGAGAAGTGCAGAAAACAGCCAAGTAGATCAGAGCAAATAAGAACAGAGCTGAGTGGATCATAATAAAGCATAGCAAAGTTGAGCTGAGCTAGGTTAGGTTCTATTAGGCTAGGTTAGGCTATGGTAGGCTAGGTTAGGGTAGGCTATGGTAGGCTAGAGTAGAGTAGAGTAGAGTAGAGCTTGGTTTGGCTAAGCTAGGGTAGGTTAGGCTATAGTAGAGGAGAGTAGAGTAGAGTAGAGTGGAGTGGAGTAAAATAGGGTAAAGTGTAGTAGATTAGAGTAGAGTATAGTAGAGCAGTGGAGAGTAGAGTAAAAAAGTGGAGAGCAGAGCAGAGCAAAGTAAAGTAGAGTAGGGCAGAGCAAAAGAGGAGAGTAGAGTAATATAGAGTAGAGAAGTGAAGAGTATTATTGAGCAAAGATGAGTAGAGATTAACAGAGCAGAGCAGAGCAGAATAGAGTAGAGCAAAGCAGAGTATAACATAATAGAGTAGAGTAAGGTTTCACTATGCTTGGTGAGGCTAGGCTAAGGTAGAGAAAATTAAATTGAGTAAAGCAAGGATAGGTTATACTAGGCTTGAGAAGGATAGAGTAGAGTAGAGGAGAGCTAGGTTAGGCTAGGCTAGGCTGGCCTAGGCTACGAAGGCTAGAGTAGAGTATTGTATAGTAGAGTAGAGTAGAGCAAGATTTGGCTATGCTAAGTTAGGTTCGATTAGAGTAGAATAGAGTAGAGTAAAGTATAGTACAGTATAGTAGAGTAGAGTAGAATAGCTTAGAGTAGAGCTAGCTTAGCCTAGGCTTGGCTAGGATATAATAGGTTAGGTTAGCTAAGCTAGAGTAGTAGAGTAGAGTAGAGTAGAGAGAGCAAAGTAGAGTGGAGCAAAGCAGAGCAAACCAGAGAAGAGGTAAGCTGAGTAGAGTTAAAGCAGAGCAGAGTAGAGTTGAGCTAGGTTAGGTTAAGCTAAGCAAGGGTAGGCTAGGCAAGGTTAATGTAAAGTAGAGTAGAGTTTAGAGTGTAGTAGAGTTTAGTAGAGTAGAGAAGAGTAGATCTAGGTTTGGCTAAACTAGGTTAAGCTAGCCTAGATTGAGGTAGAGTAGAGTAGAGTAGAGTAGAGCTAGGTTAAGTTAAGCTAGGCAAGGCAAGGCTAGGCGAGAGTAGAGTGGAGTAGAGTAGAGTAGAGCAAGCTGAGCCGAGAAGAGAAAGCGAGAGTAGAGCTTAGTAGAGCAAGCAGAGTAGCAAGGCAAGAGCAGAGCTAGGTTCGGCTTGTCTAGGCTAGGCTAGGCTAGAGTTGAGTAGAGTAAAGTAGGTGGAGTAAAGTAGAGCTACGTTAGGCTAGGCTAAGCTATGCTAAACAAGCTAGAGTATAGTAAAATACAGTAGAGTAGAGTACAATAGAGTAGAATAAAGTATGTAGAGCAGAGTAAAGTAGAGTAAAGTAAAACAGAGCAGAGTAGAGTAGAGCAGAGTTGAGCATAAAAGAGTAGAGCAAAAGGAAGTAGAGCAGAGTTGAGCTGAGCTGAGTAGAGTTGAGTAGAGTTAAGCAGAGGAAAGAAGAGTAGAGTAGAGCTAGGTTAGGCTAGATAAGAGTAGTGTAGAGTAGAGTAGAGCAGAGTATAGTAGAATAAAACAAAGTAGAGCATAGTAGAGCAATGGTAAGCAGAGCAGAGTAGAGAAGAGTAAAATAGAGCAGAGCTGAGATTGCAAAGCCAAGTAGCATTAAGTTAGGCTTGGCTAGGCTAGGCAAAGCTTGGCTTGGCTTGGCTTGGCTAGAGTAGAGTAGAGTACAGTAGAGCTAGGTTAAGCTAATTCTTCTCCTTCTCCTTATTCATCTTCTTTTTATTCTTGTTCTTCTTCTCCTTGTTCTTCTCCTTCTTCTTCGTCTTCTTCTTCTTCTTCTTCTTCTTATTCTTCTTCTTCTTCTTCTTCTTCATCTTTGCCTTCTACTTCCTCCTCTCCTTCTTCTTCTACTGCTTCCTCTTCTTCTTCTTCTTCTTCTTCTTTTCCTTCTTCATCTTCCTCTTTTGTACCTTCTTCTTCTTCTTCTTCTTCTTCTTCTTCTTCTGCTTCTTCTTCTTCGTCTTCTTCTTCTTCTTTTTTCTCTTTTTCTTCTTCGTTTTCTTCTTCTTCTTCTTCTTCCCCTTCTCCTTCTTCTTGTCCTTCTTCTTCCTTGCCTTCCTCTTATTCTTCTTCTTCTTCTTCTTTTTCTTCTTCTCCTTCTCCTTATTATTCTTCTTTTTATTCTTGTTCTTCATCCCCTTGTTCTTCTCCTTCTTCTTCTTCTTCTTCTTCTTCACCTTTGCCTTCTTCTACTTCTTCCTCTCCTTCTTCTTCTACTGCTTCCTCTTCTTCTTCTTCTTCTTCTTCTTCTTTTCCTTCTTCAACCTCTTCTTCTTTACCTTCTTCTTCTTCCTCCT